>RJWH01000005.1:495367-608963 GCA_004363575.1 Solenodon paradoxus
AGAGAGAGAGAGAGAGAGAGAGAGAGAGAGAGAGAGAGAGAGAGAGAGAGAGAGAGAGAGAGAGAGAGAGAGAGAGAGAGAGAGAGAGAGAGAGAGAGAGAGAGAGAGAGAGAGAGAGAGAGAGAGAGAGAGAGAGAGAGAGAGAGAGAGAGAGAGAGAGAGAGAAATCAAGAGATCAAGAGAGTTACTGAGAAGAATCATTATTATCACTTTGCATCATGGGAGCACTAGTTTACTCCAAGAAAAATACCTCCAGATGTTTCTCAAGCTGTTAACCTTCAGTTGCTAAAGTATTGTAGAGTTTTGGGTGATAGTGGGAAGAATAGCCTCTTTGATTATGTGCCTAAACTTTTTAATCAAGTGAAGTCCCAAGAGACTTTAGTTGGGAACAATATCTCACAGAACTTTCATGGCAGAGTTCAATCATTTTTTGGACCCCAATTTCAGTATCGTTGTATTTTAAACATCAAAGAAGAGTTCTACTGAGAACAGGCAGCACAGCGCCTCTGCCATCCTTTTAGTATTAGACTCCAACTCCAAACTCCCTTCTATTCTGATAAAAGACGTTCCTATGGGTATCACCTGCATAGAGATACCTTAAGTGTGGATACCAGAGTAAGGGGTGTTAATGGCATAACACTTGAGCTCCAATTCAACCTGCATTAAATCTTAAATTATGTATTTTTGTTACTATTTTCAGTTTCTCTAAACATTATCACATGTGTATTATTATTATAGAAGGCAAGTTGTATATGGCTATATCTCTATAACATGATATCTATTAATCCTGGATACAATGAGTCACAATATGTCAGTAATTTGATTATATATGCCATTTTTCAGCCCAGTGTATTCCCATGAAAGGTATCTTATGAAAATGATAGTATTTATTTCATTAAGAAGCAGTTGGTTAGAGAGTCACAAAGCACATTCTTGCTTTCCAAGTTAAGTGCAGGTGCTTGGAAGCAGCCCAAGCCTCAGATTTTGTGATGCACAAAGAATCATAGACCTAAATTTTTCCTCTCATTTTCCCTTTGGCTGACTTTCTCTAACTCATGAAATTGGTCTCTTGTGAGACTGAGGTCTTGTTTTAAGGTGGGTGTGTATATACCTGGGAGTAAAAGTGAGAGACAGGAACAATGAAGAGATAACATGACCTGTATGTCTGGAAAGTAACATCTAACCGTTGAGTTCCTCATTATGAAAATAGCTAAAATGGCCATTTATAAATGTAACCCTCAGTCACATACAAATAGTTATTTTTGAGTAAAATGAAAAATAAAGAGAAAAATCTCATCCTAATATGGCCTACATTTTCCAATAATTTTATAAATGGTAACTGAAAGTATTATTTTGCAATTATGTACATATTTTACATTAGAACTATGCTGGAAAACAAAATTTCTGGAGAACAGAAGATTTGGAAAAATGTTCTTTACCATGAATATAGATGCAACTTTGTGACTAATAGTTATTCAGTCTTCTCTTTCTTTTTTTTTGAACCTGGTATTTCAGTGAAAATAGTAAAAAGCTCCATAAGAGAAGCCAGAATATCTCCAGTAATGGAGGGGGAGGAAAAGGCAAACACTAGTAGATAAATAAGTAGGTTTGGAGTTATTTCCTGATAAGGTGTCATAAAAACCAAGTTAGAAATATATCCACACACAGTTGATATTACTGCAGCCAGTTTTTGAACTGACAAATATTAATTAAACCCCTCATATGAGTAAGCTAGTCTGTTGAGCTCTATGACAGAAATATGTTAAAATATAGTTATGTCTGTAAGAAGAGGACAGTATAGAACAGATAACTATATATGTCACATTAACTAAAGATATGTATTAAATATGCTTTCAATATACAAATATGAGTCATTTCAAAGTAACACATTAGCAATTGAAAAATAAATAGTAAAAATAGTAAGTACTTAAGAGGAAATATAAGGGAAAAAAGACAACACTCTTTACTGGATTGAGTTAAGACAATAGTAACAAAACCCAACATTATTCAGGATTTACTACTTGTCAGGCAACGTTCTAAGGACTTTATATGGATTAGTTATGTTCATTGGTTAACCCTATAAAATGGGAACAATTATTATCATTTTGCTTTGCACATGAAGAAATCAAGGCCAAAGAGGTGAATAACTTGCCTCAGAGAATAGAGGAGACAATTGGAACTCTGCTATCTGGCTATAAATGCCAGGACCTTGATTACTGCTCAGGACTCTCCATGAGAGATTTTGTCTGCTGATCCCACAAATTCCTGTGACTTGGATACATGTAGGCAGTTTGCTTTAAAAACGATGAATATTAAAGACACAGGACAAATCATACATTATCTATATTAGCATTAACTATGTATTTCTTTTAAAGTCAGTGACTAAGCAGGATTGTTTGGTCATTTACTTCTGCTGTCCCATTCCCTTTTTCTTTTTTAAAGTTAAGTATTACTAGGGAAGAAAATTCATTGGTAATATCTTAGATTGAATGGTGAGACCTGAGGAAGAATGAAAAGCAATAGCTAAATTGCTAAAGTTGAGATAAGAAAAAGCATTTTGCTTTTCCTGAGATGATGTGGGAAGAAAATGAGAAGAAAAGGTCAAGAAGCAAGAACAGTTTCAGGAAGAGAAATGCTTGGGAGACTAGATGAGGTAAAGGCTAAAGAAAGGACTCAGAAAGGATCCCCAGCAGCCGAGAAATTTTGAGAAAAAGGGTATCTAAAGACATTTAAAAATTGACTTATGTCATACCCTGCTAATTTTTTAAATATTTAACATAATCTCCATTGCACATAATGATCAGTGTATGGTTTTTTAAAAAGATACTATTTGCTTTATTTTTTCTGAAACCAGTAAAAGTATGAGTTCACAGTTCATTTAGCACTACGAAACAGAGCCCACATGTGGAAGTAGAAGATGAAGGCAGAAAGGAACGTGCGGATATTTAATGTTCCCATGAACTGTGGACATTGTGAATTCAAGAGTCATTCAATCTAGCAAGGCAGGAAATTCCCCAGTCACTTCAATTGACACAGTTGGCACAGTTACAGGAGATTATCAGCTTAAATTGGCTAAGATTTTCTTTTCAGTTACAATTTCCAGATCCTGAGTTTTCCTCCTTTGCCTGAGAATAGTATAATTTTTCTCACAAACCTCTTTCAATCTAACATGTCCTCATCATTCTTTCTATTACATTCAAGTTTTATTTGAAAATTTTTTTTTATTTCATTCTATTAAAGATACTATTTATCAGTTGCATGCATCTTTAACCTAGAGCTATCTTCACTATGACTGCAAAGGTAGTGTTTTAATCCCAGACTTCATCATCATTGCCATTTTTTATTTTTATTTTTTTGTAGGACCTCTTAAAACTCTGCTTTAGCTAAAGTGTTTCTCGTTTTTTTTCAGTGAATTATTCTGAGGTTGAAATGATCATTTTCATATCTCATTTCTTCTTATTTTCTTTAAAAAAAGTCTCTATAATTCAGTCAGAATTGTTAAATATCTTTTCAGGCTCCAGTAGGCTTTCTCTTCCTTTTAAACCATACATCAACCTTTTGCATCTCATCTAAGAGAAGGAAGTTCTAAGAAGAGATCTCTCTCTCTCTTCTTCTTCTTTTTTTTTTTTTCCATTGTGATCAAACAGAAAAGGCTGTGTGTTCTAGGTCGGGGTCTCAGAGATGAATTCAATCTTTAATTTCTGCATCTACAAACAGTGGTGTGAGCACCTATTCTGCTGACTAGTAAAATAGTATGGAGGCAGCACTTTATAAACTATAAATGGCTATAGAGATTTTAGATATTATATTGAAAGAAAAAGATAAAAATATTTCTGTGAGCAAGTCTTCTAAATTGAACAAAATAACTTCTTTTCTCTCTCTAACCTTTTTCCTGGGGAAATTTTAGCTCCTTGGCAACTGAACTGAATTGGGGTGCAGTCCTTCACCCTTTTTTGTCATCTGTAATAGGGTTGGAATCAGATTTATTACAGAGATGACAGCAAAAAGTCGTGTGATGTGAAGTTGGAAAAAGCATGAAGTAACAGGCTGGAAGGTATTGACCGCGATATTCAAATTAACAGCATACAGCAATTTTTAGCTTTTTCAATAGTCTTTGCATAAGAAGATGTAGGCAAATATTTATTTTATTTAAATAAATGTGAATAAATATATTTGGAAAAACTATGCTGTTCTAGTTTTAAGAATTTACTCGGGGGCAGTGGGTGGGGTGGAGGAAGCCTCCTTCTCTGTTGGTGGGAATGCAAATGAGTGCAACCTCTTCAGAAAGCAGTATTGAGATTCCTCAAATAAACATGGAACTGCCACTTGTTCCAGCAATCCCACTCTTGGTCATATACCCGGAGAATACAAAACATCTAATCAGAAAAAAGAAGCAAAACCCTTTGTTCATAGCAGCACAGTACACAATATCCAGCACATGGAGGCAACCTAAATGGAACTCTTTGCCGTCACTCCACACCAACAGCATGAAACTGTGCCTTTTGCAACAATCTGGATGGAAATGGACAGGGTCATGCTAAGTGAAAAATGTCGGAAAGGAAAAGAGGAGTGCAGGATGGCTTCACTCTTAGGTGAAATATAATGAAATTAAACGAGCAGATAAACTCCAGAAAAAAACTCACAGGACACAAGATGGCGGCTGCCAGTGGCGTGGGAGGGGGAGGGAAGGCGGGGACAGGTGGTGGTCAAGGACAAGGCAACTCTGGTGGTGGGTGCAGTGTGTAACACCCATTGACTGAGAAGTGAGCTCAATATCTGAAAAGGAGTATGACTTTGTAAACAAAAGAAATAATGAAATAATGTCAATAAAAATGCTACATTTTCAAAAAGTTAGATGTTAGTAGCCATTGTTAGTCTCAGAATATTAGTGCATATAATATAATTAATCCAGCATAAATCTGTACAAATCCTTGAAGTCCATAGAATTTTTAAAAGCATCAATTTTTTCATGAATCTTTCGAGATCATCAACTACTCGGTGACCTCTACTACAATATCTTGGAAATAAATTGACTTTCTGGTTTTTAGGGAAGAATATCTTGCTTTGTATTTTCTGCATCCATGTTTCCTCACCCTTTTAGTTTTAGGTATACATGTTACATACCTTAAGGTAGTCACAGAAAAAACTCTCAGTTATTCATTCAGTAAAAATAAATAATACGGAGGTTGTGGTATGCTCAGGTTTAGGCATAAATCCACTTTTTGTCTTCATGAAAAGCTTTTTTTTGGAAGCACAATTTCAAGAGGTGCAGCCATAGGAATTTTTGGTTTTAACAACAAATTAACACAAATAGATGTAATTATCTGGTGTATAAATTTTCAGTAGTTTGAGGTATGAATAATCACTATGGAAAATAGCTAGAAATACTATTCCCAACTAGTGAATTTGCAGTGGAAAATGGGAAGACTGAAGGGAGCTGGCAGAATCTGGCAGGATCCATTTGTGAGTTAAGCGAAATTTTCTCTTTTCCTTTTTTTTTTTTTAACTTTGTAGAGATGTGAAAAAGATTTCTTCTTTCCTATCATAAAAAGGAAAATACTTAGACATGTGGGTCACAGAAATCACTTATGCTCAAAGCACTTCCTCAAAGCTATGATCAAAATATCTTTAGCATTACAAGTTCCTGGAAAAACGCAGAATGTACTATTCTGATCAGGCCTGGGATGGTGTCCCAGTGGCCCAGTCATGCTTTCCTCCACCTGGCCGAGGCACATGGTCCAGGATGTGCAGCACCATTTGGCTGCTGCTTCATTACTAACTAAAGTCAATTGCATATGTGGGCTGGCTGCGGGGGTCCTGGGCCCACAGAACATTGTCTGAGCTGAGTTTTCCACTCAGTGTTTGGTTTGGCTATGCCTCTGAGATGTCGTGCCAAACCTGCGAACTCCCTTCAGAAGTCACTCAACTTTGGATGGGAAATATTCCTCATGCTGTTGTCACCGAACTCCGAGCTCTTTCACTGCAAGCCTGGCACGATGCAGTTGGCCAAAGTATCAAGACATCAGATTTTCCCTGTGAAGAACGTGTCTGCAGTGGTTGGTTCGTGTACTAGTAAAAGTATTTAGGATTCTGGTATTGGCCAGGTTTATCCACTTAAAAAACGAGAAACTCATAAATCTCACTCTGAAAAATCCTCCGCTTAAAAAATGGAGGCAGTGACTCGCTCGGCAGCCAAAGTAAAACATAAAGTGCGGTACAGATTGTGATCTTAGAAACAAAAGTTTATGTTTTGGTCTCCAGCCTTAGAGAGTTAGCAAAATATTCTTTTGTAAAGTGAGCATGGCAGAGGGGCACACACAGCAGGGTCAGGGGTGTGATCACTCTTGGCACAGATATCAAGGCCTGAGTCTCCACTCAGCTGTCCCTCACACCTGTGAGGAGGTTTGGTTTTCATATTTCACTTCTGTGCCCGCATCTCCCATTCTTTTGATGTATGGTGTTTATGGCAAGTGACGTGTGTCTATTAAATCAATAGCCTATTTAAGGTTCCTTTTATCTAGCATTGTTCTAGAGGTATAACTTATGCCTGAAGTCAGTACACAGATCATGTCTACAGCTCAATAATTTCCACAGCTGAACACTTACATTGCTGCTATCAAACTGAAAATACAGAACAATTATTAATACCCCAGAAACCCCACTCCTTAAATAATCTCCATTGAGATTATTGAAATTTTTATAAATGAAGCAACACTGTTAGATGGCATTTTAATGGGGCGGGGATCTGCTATTATTCAAAACAGGTTTCTGGGAGACACCCATTTTTTTGTTAGTATTTTCATCAGACATAGACTTCTTCATTACATGCACATAAACAAATCAGTGATCATTCTACTCTAAATGGATAGTTAGGTTGTTCCAAGTCTGAAGTTATTACCTGCTATTAGGCTGTTTTTATCATGTGTTATAGTTTTTAATGAATATTTATGTTCATTTCTGTTAGGTACCAAACTGTAGTACCATTGCTGGATCACAGGATATGTGTTTTCCAGCTGCACAAGATATTACTGATACTACTTTTTGAAAGTGGTTGTAACACTTTGTGCTTTAATTAGCAGTGTATGAGAAATTTAATTTCTTTAGATTCCTACCAAAATTTACTATTATTAATTTCCCATCTTTAGTCATAGATAATTGTGAAGTAGTACCTTACTATATTTCCCTAGCGACAAATGTGGTTATACACTTTTTCATATGTTTAGTGATCATGTATATGATTTTTCAAGTTTTCTGTAGTGTATTTTTTTATTATTGATTTTGGGTGTTCTTTCGTTATTTGGAGTCATATTCTTGATTAAACTTTCTCGCATTCTTTGCATTTCTTTTCCCGAAATGCCAATTGTGTCTTTTGATGAAGAGGTAATTAGTGTATTGTGTCTGTTTGTGTATTTTACTTAAGAAAACCTTGTTTATTCCAAGGTTATAAATGTATTCTTCACTATTATATTCTAGAAGCTTCTTTGCTTTTTTTCTTTTATATTTATACTCTACCTAGAATCAATTTTTGAGCATGAGGTGGGATGGGTGTTAAGATTAGTTTTTCTCCATATGGAAACAAGTGGTTTAATGTGACCATTCTTTCTTCCACTGTTCTTCACTACGTTGTAGACCAAGTACTTATACATGCACTTTTGAACTCTGTTCTATTTAATGGTCTGTTTGTCTCTTTTTTTGCCATTACCACGCACTTAATTACTGTGGCTTTATCCTTTATGATTTCCTAAATTGTACTTACTCAAATTCAGTCTTCATTTTGGGTGAGATACTTTCCACAATCCCCATAAAATCGACTTGTCAACTTTCTAAATAAAATTCGTTAAATGAATGAAATTTCCAGATGAATTTGAAGAGAATAGACACTGTAGAAAATTATTTTCAGTTCATAAACATGAATAATTTCTCCATTTGACTGGTTTTCCTTAGCAATATCTCTTAATATTTTTTTCATTTTTCTGTAAAATGACAAGTCTTTTGTTAGATTTTTTCCTGGATACTTGGTGTTTTTTAATGATTGTCTCAAGTTTGATCTTTCAGAAGTAGAGAGACAAAGTTTGGTGTACAGGCTATAAAGTATCAACTCCTATGGAGGGGTGGGGTGGAAGAAAGCAGGGTTGAATAGAGAAAGAAGAACCCAGTGCAAACCTGATAAGTCTCAGTTAACCTCACAAGGTGCTCTGGAGCAAATGTAGCCAGTCACAGATGTCTCTCAGTGGGTGGAAGTGGTAAGATCTATATAGTCTTGAAGCTGTCAGTCATTGAGTGTGAGTATGGACTGTCCCTGAAAGGTATAAAGCGGCTTTTCGCAGTTGAGGTAAGCCTTGGAAGAACTCACAGAAATTCCAAAAACTGGAGAAATAAATGGTTCTCTGAAATGAGATCTGGATGGTGCTATGTCCTTCACAATCTACTCCCTGTGGTATGTTCAACACAAACCACTTCTTACAATGCTCACATCTACTTCATGCACATTCCAGCAGCAACTTCTCTTGGACTCTGGAGAAACTGTTTTTCTGGGGAAATTCAGGAACAGAGGATTAGTAGGATGATCTAGAACTTTCATCACTGTAGATGGTGTTGAATTGCACTGAAATTTTTTGTTTTCTTATTTCACTACCCGTTTTAGATGTTCTTTACTCTTAGTACTGCCTCAGTTCATTGTAATGACTCACTCTAAGGAAAATGAGTTCTTAGTTTATGTGCTTTTGTCAGGCCAAAACTTGTCACAAGAGATTATCCAGAAGTATCACAAAGTGCTCAGTGTTTCCATTTTTATAAAACAGAAACTCTACTTCTTTTGAATGACAAGGACAATTATGCTGTCAAGAGATGACTCTTCTTTCCTGTTGGTCCCAGGAATTGCAAGGGACTATTGTTTTGTTCTCTGGTAAAATTATAATCTCTTTAGGGATCAGGGCCTCTATTCCCATAGAGCTCAGAGATGTGGTGATAGGAGTTACAAAGTCCTCCATGAGTCATGGGGAGTGACGATAGGCAAGGTTATTATATGCCTTAGTTCTCATACTCCTGCTTTCTTGTGATTAAGAATATAGTACCATAAAAAGTTCTTGAATTAAATATATACTATGTCACAGAGGATGGCATTCTATCCTCTTAAGAGTATTGCCTGTAAGCTGACGCATCAATGGTGACATGCAGCAAAACTAGCAGTCTTATTGTGGTATAATAGGTGATGCTATTTGAAAATCCCCTCTATTCTCATGGGTCCGCTCTTGTACATTCTTTGTTCTAAAATTGATCATCTAGTCTAATATAGTATTAGGTGGGTTTCATGCTGGTAGAATAAACCTAATAAACATTCACATAGCAGTCTAGTGGAGACCTCCAGGTCAAGAAAAACAAACCCACATCTAGAATATATATCTATTTCTTTGAAATCAGAAACCTGGCTTTTTAGGGTATAAGAGGTTTGTAAAGTAAACTTGGCACCATATGGCTGGCCAATCTTCTTGAGGAATAGTACCATATGATGGGCTTAGCCTTGGCCTCTGTTGCTGGCAGGTTAGGCATTCAGTATCAGCAAAGTTAAATCAACCTCAGTCATTAGCTGATGCTGTCGGGCTCATGTATAGCCTCGATATCTACCTTTGTCATGTGCCCATTGTGGCTATAAGATAAATGATGACTGAATCTGACTGATTATAACAAACTGTGTCATTTTTTCTATTTGGTTAATATTTATTTCTTCTTTGACGGTAGATGCTCTTTGGTAAGCTTTAACATGTGACACAAAGATTTTTATACTCTGTGTGTATGACCACATCCCTCAATACAAGACTTTCTGTTTCTGTTTTCCAGTCTCTTTCCAGGTTCCAATCAGACAGGTCTTTCTTGACTCATGAGTTTTAACAAATTCTAATCTGGGTTCACTTTTTCACCCAATTGCTCTGCTTAAATCTCTCATCACTGGGAAAATATTTTCTTGCCACTGTTTCAAGATCACTTCTGAGTAAGACTGCGGTGAGGCTTGATTTATCCATTTTGGACTTGCATGACATACTAAGCCGATTCAACTATAAAGGAAGCTCAGGTCTTTCCCTTCTGAATCAGATGCACATAAAAAATATCCTCGTTATGGCTGTAGGTATGACCTGAGGAAGGTACACTGGAAAAATGGAGATGACATTTGTGTTTGGTATAGCTGCTTATGTAGATTACTTATACAATCTGGTTCGGCTAGCACTCAATCCAGGACATATTTTCTCCACCTTATGACTTACTGGGTCTGACAGAGCCCAGCCCATGATATGCATTTCCAGATGCATGGTCACTAAGTGTCACATGGTCAAGCACTTAGTCTCTACCAGAGAATAATAAAACTCCCCAATTTTTCCCCTTCCAAGTTGTGTAATTCCACTTTAGATGGTATGACTTATCTCCAGAACACTATGGGACCACATTTTCACTCAGTCGCTGGGGCTTTGTCACAGTTCGACGCATCATGCTTTTTAATGGCGAAACCAGGACCAGGTGAAGTGTCATTAGCTATGGTTCCCTACCTGATGTATGTAACACCCCCAGTGAGGGAAACCTGCAAACCTACATCCCTGTCAGGCAATTCGTAGCTGCTTCGTGGATGTGTGCTTGCCCAAATTAACTTTTAGCAAACTGCGATAGAAACTGGCAAAGAATTTCAAACCTGGTGGGACACTGTGACAGCATTGCTCTACCAGGGTAACCTTGGCAAAACCGGGATGAATGGTAGCCCTACAAATGTTCCACACTTTGCAAGCCAGATTTTCCCACCATTGCTATAATACCATAATATCTAGTGAATTATCTGGTTTGAGGGGAAGAGTTTCATAAGCTAGAAACTCTTCTGCTTTGGGTCATACTCAAAGCTTGAAGTCATGCATGTCACCTGGTTACAAGTCACAGAGCTTCTCTAGGTATGGACTATGTTGCCTTGTAACCAAGAAAGGCCTGATGGAAATTTTGCTTTTTTTCTTTATGACAGGTATTATGAGATGCAGCAATTTGGATTCTATTTTGGAGGGAGCTACTTTCTGAATGTCTCTGCTTACTGAACCTTTAACACTTTTGTTGATGAATATCCCAAAGGTCTGGTCTAATTCTTTCCTGCTTGCTACCCATAATCAGAGCCCTGATCTTGGCATAACAGACCTGACTTGTTTGGGTATTTAACTTCCTCTGAACTCGGTCATTCTAACTCTTAAATCCTGGGCCAGGCACTCTTTATTTATTTATTTTTTCCTTTGACTGAAGAAGATGAACGTGTATGAGCTACCAAGGAGGTCTGCTGTTTTCCATGATGCTTTTAGTAGCCTGTTATCACCAGCAGACTTTCATTTTTTCCCCCTTGGGTATCAATGATATGCAGCCATAATCAAACAATATCTTTGTTCTTAGATGTACTGTTTCAGCTGCCAATACTTGTATTAGCTAGTGTATTCTTCTCCATTGACACATCATATCAATGATCGCCTATGAGAATTTTAGAATTGGACCTGCATCTGTATCAGTGCCAGTCATTGCAACTTCCAGGCATGGTGTCCTAAATTCCTATAGAGCAGAACTGATACAGATATGATAGTCCTCCTTACTGCTTATTCTCAGTGACTTACTAGTACCAATTGGTAAAGGTTGGTGCAAATGGATGCTGACATGGATTTGGTGTGTAGTTTATTCATTACTAATGGACATCTGTGGAAGAGGGAGAAGCATGACTGGGCAAAGGGAAAAGTCAAACTTGGATGCAGATCTGACAATGACTTTGCTAAACCCAGGGGTGCTCTGAACAAATGCATCCCATCAGAATTGCCCACCTCCCCTTCCCTCATGGATATGTAATCAGTTCTTGGATGTAGACTGCCTTTGGAAGGACATGCTCTGAAGTAAGAAGACATTTTGTCAGTGAGAAAAGTCTTGAAGGGGTTTAGAGATTGGAAACTCTGACAGCAATCCTCATGACTAGGGCAATACTCCCAGTCGGAGAGGATGTAATGACTAGAACCATTTAAAATTTTTTCATTTTTTGTCAATGTATGATTGACTTATAACACTAGAGTAGTTTCAGGTGTATAACACAATGATTTGACATTTGTATGGAGTATAAAATGATTGCCTCAAGAGTTCAGCTATTGTTACTTTTTTTTCTTGTGATGAGTACTTTTAAGATGTATTTTCTTAGAAGCTTTCAAATATGCAAAGCAACATTATAAATTAGTCAGCATGGTGTATATTACATTCCTATGATTTATTTATTTTATAACTGGAAGTTTGTACCTTCTGATCCCTTTGCTCATTTTTCTCATTTCCCATGCCCCACATCTATAAACTACAAATCTATTCTCTGTACCTATACACTGAGTTTAAATAATTTTACATTCCAATTTCATTAGCATGCGTATCACCCTCAAGGATGATTTGCGTTTCCACAAATGATAAAATTTGTGTTGTATATATAACTTCATTGTTCATTTAGTATAGACAGAAAATTGATTCTGAAATATAGTCTTTATTTCTAGAAAACCTACTAATTGAAAATTATTAAAAGAACATTGCATAATAACTTTCTATATGTGTACATCCTCATGAATCAATGTATGCATATACTACATTAACTTTGCCACCAACAGTTCATTTTTGTTCTTCACCAGGTAATTGAAACCTTTTACTTGATTTGCCCGTCCTCCACCCACCTTTCTTTTGGCAACTACAATGTGATTCTGTAGACTAAAAGTCTATTTTGCTTGATTTGGTTCATTTATATATTTGGTTTCTTTATCTGCCACATATGAGTGAGATCATACAATGTTTGTCTTTCTCCTGACTATTAAGAATAATTCCCTCCAGGTCTATCCATATTGTTGCAAGTGTCAGGATTTCATCATTTTAAAAATTATTGATAATATTTTATATAATATTTAAATTTCAGTTGCCCAACTGACCATTACTCCATTACTTATATATTCCTCATCATCTTTATCAGCTCATCTGTCAGTGGGCATTTAGGTTGTTTCCAGCCTTTGGCAACTGTAAACAATGCTGTAATAAACATATATATCTCTATCTGTATCTATGTGAATTAGTGTTTCATGTTTCGTGTTTTCTGGGTAAATATCCAGAAGTGCAACCATGAAAAATACACCTTATCCTAATGATTCGTATGTACATTCTTCTGGGCTTTATATGTTTATTTCAATTGCACAGAAATATCTATCAAAATTGACTACATACTGGAACATCATATGTGTCAATACATTACAAGGATTAAAATCACAATTTGTTCTTTGGTCACAGTGAAATTAAGCTAGAGATAAGTAAAAACAAGTGCCCAAATATTTGGAAATGAAAGAATTTACTTATAAATAGCAATGGATTACAATACAAGTCACATTGAAATAATAAAATAATTAGAATTAAACAATGATAAAATTAAGACATTAAAACAGTGAGACAAAACTAAGGAGGCAAATTTATAGCCCTAATTACATATTTTAGAGAAAAAGAAAATTCAAAATCAATTATATTTATAACCATCTCAAAAACAAGTAGAATGGAATATTAAATATAAATAAAATGGAAGAAATAATAAGTACAACAATATTTTTGCTCTTGTTTTAATGGCTGCTATAGATTACATATGTAACTTTGATATATTAAAACTACCTTAAATAGCATTTTTTCTCAATTTCTATACTATGATATGGCAATGTATCTCCATCTCTTTTTTCATGCTTTTAGGAAAATTTATCTCATTTTTTTATTAAAAAATAATTTATGTTTATCAATATGTTTACCTTTTTGTTGTTATTCATCTCTCCACCTCCCCCTACCCTCAATTTCTACGCTCTCATTTAAGCATATTTTTTCTTCTAGTTAAGAATTCTCTTTGGTATGTTTTTAATGACGTTTCTGCTAGAGACAGGTTTTTCTTAGTGTTTGTCTGATGACATTTTATTTCACTTCACTTTCCTTTTTGAAAAATACTTTCTTTAGATGTAGAATTTTAGGTTGGCGTTTAACTTTTTCACACTTCAAGCAAGTTCTAGTGTCTTATAACCTACACTGTTTCTACTGAATATCAGTCATAGTCTTTGAAGGTAGTTGATAGTTGTTTTTTTTTCTCTAGCTATTTCAAACATTTCTTTTCACTTTTGTTTTCAGCAGTTTTACAAATATAATATATATTATATATCTGTATTTAGGTAGGTATATCTCTATATAGATATAGATAAATAGTATTTATCTTGCTTGGACTTCATAAAGCTTCTTGAATTTTGGTCAGACAACATCATAAAATGATTTTGTTTTACAACCTCCACTCCTCAACTTGTCTGATAAATCATTAATATATCTTTTCTTTAATTTTCTATCTATTTTCTTCTGTGCTTTAGTTTGAGTGCTTTGCATTGATGACTTCTAGTTGTAATACTCTTAGCTTCTGTTTAATATTTCTACATATTTCTTAATTTTAATAATTTACTTTTTTCAGTCTAAGCTTTTTTAAAATTGATTTGTTTGGGTTCAATTTTTCATTTTCCTTTTTTTTTTTAAGGAAAGGTGCAGGCAGGAATGAAGGCAGTAGTGGGAAAACAGGCAGGAAGAGAGAGGAGGAAGAAGCACTTCATTTTTCATTAAGTTGTTCACACTCGTTGTTTTCTCCAAAATCAGGGGTATGTAGGCTGATTCCTTCAGAGGCGAATAACCTAACCACCGCTCCACCAGGGCACATTTCCTATTTTCTGAAAATATTAACCAGCTATTTTAATTTCTTTGTGTGATAACTACAAAGTCTGCATCATCTGGTGACTGTTTCTATTTTTTTTCTTGAATTTTAAGCATTCAACTTTCTTTTCTGGCAAGTCTAACCACTTATTAAGTTAAATGCCAGATACACACACACACACACACACACACACACACACACACACACACACGCAAAGATGATTTGTGAGGTTCTGCTTGTTATTATCTTTTCCCAGAGAAAATTTAATATTGCTTTACCCTGCTTTTAGAGCAGAAACAGACCACCTTTACTCAACTTGGACTGAGATAGTTGAACATTAGTGTTAGAAAGGGTTTTGCCCTTAATTCCTAAAATCTGGTCCTTTCAAAGTCTCTTCTGAATATCTGGGTTTTGTCTTTCCAGTTGATTATACTGTTTGAAACTCAACTCAGCTTCCCAGCATTTGGATCAGTATTTTCTGCATAACTTATTAGCCTCTTAATCTTGCTCTTCTGATAATCTAACAAATATCTGAAGGGAAAAGCTCTATAATATACTTCCTTCCATTCTGTCATCTTGCATAACTGAATTATTCTGTTTTAAAGACACGCTTTTCATTTTCTCTTTTTTGCTTGTTTCAGATTAGCACTGTGCAAGAATTGCTATACAACAAGCTACTTCCAACATCAGGAGCATGAAGTTCTGTAGGGTTTTCAAAGAGATAAATGTTCTAGATTTATTGTTGTCCCAAAGCCTGTTGCACTTCTTGATACATGAATGTGCTAGGAAATAGTTTCAATGAATAAAAATATTCAAAATAAGAAGCTGAAAATGATCATTTTATAGCCTTTTAAGAACATGTTTGATCTGAAAAAATGACTAAGACTTAGCCAATAATTCTTTAATGCTTAGTTTAATTCTGACATATTTTATTGAATCTTTCTTCACAACTTGAAATTTTTTTCTTTAATCTTCTTTTCCTCTTTGTAAAACATTTGGAGCCCATTTTACAACCTATCTCTCCCTTAGTATTATATTGTCTTACCGGTGTGTTTGATATTATAAGTTAATCAATATATTTGTGATATTCACAAAAGGTAAGTTTTAGAAGACACGTTTGCTAAATTCTTTAAGATATCCTAAGCAGTGTTAAACACTTTGATGGCATGTGATTTTTTTTAAATATAAGCAAAAAAAAAAAATGAAGTTCTATATGCTAAACTTGAAGGATTCCTATAATGTTTATTGCTGTGCATATTTTTTAAATTAAGTTTCTTGTTGTTCATATTATTGAATTGTTTCTTTTACAAAGTAACCATGTAAGTGGTGCCTGAATTCCTGACCTACTGAAATTGTGAGATAAAAAATGTGTTTTTCTAGCTGCTAACTTTGTGATAATTTGTGTTTCGCAGACATCAAAAATTAATATATCTGTTATATTTTATGCTTTATGAATATTACAAAGAATTACTAATAACACATGCCTCCAAATTTCTATCAAATGAATAAAAAAATTAGAAAAAATGCAAAAATTATTATAAGACAAAGTTGTTCATGAAAAGATTTTTGGCACTCAGGCACTCATGAGAGTGAGAATGAGAGAACTTCTTGTGATCAAGAGCACAGACCTGGTCCCTGCTCTATTGGGATTGAGATGAGGGAGTGAGGGAGGCTGGTTCAGGGATTTCTGTCTTATTCTTTATTGGTGAATTTAAATCATAAGAATGAAAATTTAAAGCATAGGAGGAGAGTCAAAAGGAGAAAGGGAAAAAGACAAGTCAGTCCCAATTGACCAGTTATTTAAGCTAACGAGGCTTTATAAAACAAAAGGGACTCTGAGGAATCGGGTCTGGTTCCTCATCCATTTCTGTGGCTGTCAGAGTGTTCATTTGGATAGTCATCTTTGAGGTGACTATGTCAGTAATCAAAGCTTAAATCAGGCATTTGCAATACAAAAACAAAAGTCAGCCTTGGAAGTTTATGATACAAGTTATTATACTTTATTAGCTTATAATATAAGCTACATATTATCCAAAATTTTTTATGAAGAAAGTTTACTTTTTCTATTTGCATAGTAATTCTTATGGTTTGATGATGTGTTTATTTTCATTTTTGAGCTGTATAGCTAAGATATTTAACAGTGGTACACTCTGGCTCAGCAGTGAAGTCAGAGGTGCATGCAGGCCATGGAACTGGGTTTGAGCCCCAGGGCTGGGAGTGTAGAAAGGAAAGATATTTAACAGCACATGTTTAAAAATATTAATCTTCTATTTGCCATGATCACACTAGATTTTAACATAAAAGCTCATAAATGTGAGTAATCATTTGCCAGGGATACAGACAGCTCTTGGAATTCTTACTAATAAGAAGAGAGATAAATTTTCTAAAGGATATATTGTGATCTTCATCAAGCTCAAATTTATTTGTACTTTCTTTTAATTAACATTGTGATTTTATTCCTGGGTTTAATATAGAATATGTGGGAAGATACTTTTAGAGATCAAGAGAAATTTTAATGAGAGAAAAATTATAAAATTATATCACCTTTATTTTAACTTTTCCTTTTTTCGTTTTCTTTACATGGAGCAGATATGCTTATTTATTTCCGTCTTTAGCAAAAGATCATTCTAGAACTCTCTACTGGTCTTTCATGTGGTACTGAGGGTTTCTCATGTCACAGCACTTCTCTTGAATCTTTCATCCAGCATTTTGGTTTTCTTCCAGAATTCATAATCTCTACCTTGCTCTCATTCCTTCATTTCCTTAGAAAGAGAGATTGGAATATTTCTGAGTTACTAGGAAAAACTTAGCTTGTATATGGGTAAATACTCCCGTGATTATTAATCATAAAATTGAAGATGTCAATGAGGTATATTTATATTTTTTTTCTACAGGCTAATTAAACTGGTCAGAAAGTTTATACATCCAGTATTACCCTTCTAGACTTGGATACACAGTTTCTTTTTTTTACCCCTGCCTTCATGCTCTCTTGTTAGCAATTATCAGCCTCCTCCAATAACTTTGTATATTCTTTACTCACATAATCACTCAATTAACTTATCCCAATAGATAATGTTGTTGTATTTTTAATAACCAGAATGACATTATATAAGGCCTTAGATACTTTAAATGTGAGATAATTTTCAAGTGTAGTAGCTAAATCTTTCAAACTGAGGTAGAGATTAACTTTACAGAAGCCCATCACATCCTCTTTTAAAAGTTCCACATTATTAATTTTTCTCAGAACTCATATTTTGAATTTTATTTCACAAATTTAAATAAGATCTCTCTTCATATTACTGTTAGGCAACATCTTTAATGGTATCCTCCAGAATACATTTTATTTCTTTTAAATATGGAACAACTTTAAGTTTTGAAGATTAATCTCATTCCTACTTTAAATGTTTCTTTCAACGAAATGGACAAACAGAACACAACAAATCTCTCAGAATTCTTGATTCAAAACTGTGGTTGCCAGAGGGGTTGAATGTGCAAACATTCTAGAGGTGACCGACACCACTCTGGTAGTGTATATGGTGCGATATATACATTGACTAAGGTGTAAATCTATTCTCTGAAACGTATATAGTATTGCAAAAAGTGAAACAATAAAAATTAAATATTCCTTTCATTTGACACATTTATGGTAAAATTCACTGGTGAGTATCAATAATAGTAGCTTAAAAAATGAAAGAAGTGACTTCTCTCTCAATCAGAAGTTTTTAGGTAAATATTGTAGGATTGGTCTCATCAAAGATGTCCAGATACCCCATTTTCCAAGATATCCAGAGCAGGCTTTTTCCGGTGTGCCATCTTGGTAGGCAGAGCTAAAGTTTAATCAAGCCCCTGAAGATCTCCAGGGAAGTTATTACCCTTCTCATAGTCATATAGCTATAGAGTCATCTTCAGCAACAACTTTTTCTCAGGGAAACCTATTTTAAGGTAGTGTAAACAGCCAGAGTCATGGTTTTGTCCTATGAAATGTATATCACTGAAGTAAGGTGACATGACCCTAGAACTCAGGTCAAATTTCTTATAATCCCTTCCCAGGATCTGGCACTTAAAAAAACATCTCCCAACGAGCCATGCCCAGAGTGCAGGACAGAAGATTTTCCCGAACAAACCACCTAGTGGGCAAATATGGTTTCTGTACCTCCGCCCACATGATCTTTCCTGGAGAGTTAAACTTTTCTTTTTATTTTCCCCTGCTTTAAGCCTTGGAGTTAAGGATTAATCAACATTGATGTGATTTTGTTCTATATAACCACTGCACCATTCACTTCCTTTTTAGTGGTGCTTCACCCTACCGACTGGTGACTCCTTGGATTTGCAAGTAAATTCATTTCACACAGCTGGTTCTCCAAGTGACTTCTTTGGGATCAGAAAGCATTTATGCCCATGTTTTATGCAAATTAGGAGTATGGCAATACATGATGTCACCCCTCATATGAAAACCCCTCTTTTATCTTTGATGCCCCATTTTCGTCCCTCAGTACAGTATAGATGTCTTTGATCTATCCCACTTAAAACCATGTATATTCTCCATACCTGTGTCATTAAACTGTTCTTTTTCTCTTATAATATTGTCTAAACTTAATTTGTTTGCTCAACCAGTCTGAGAAGAAGAAAATCAAAGGGAGGGGGAGTATTTTCTATGCCCTGCCTGAATAGTAAATCATGTAGGTTATAGTTGCTTTGCTTTACAAAACATTTATGACTTAAACTTCTAGTTTCTTGTTTTGCTGTGGTAGCCTCCATTCCCAAGGTGAGCTCCTAGTTCAAAATGGCCATTCCTCTTTAATCATCATCTCATATTCTGACCAGCAGTAAGAGCTAAGGATAAAAAGGAAGTGAGAGATCATTCACCCAGATGCCTTTACAGGAAAATTTTTAGAAAATATCTCAGATAATGTCTCTTGAATCTTAGTGACCTGAAGAATAAGGTCACTTGGCCAAATTACTTGTAAGGGAGTTTTTATTCTGGGTGGTCAGATGCTCAGTTAAAATCATGTGTTACTCTGGTAGAAGTGCAGAGAAATTTTGATAGGAAAGTTAGTATTCTCAGGCATGTATATTTCTAAGTACTCAAGTTGTCCTTTTATAGGTGAATTTCATTTTCAGTTGCTTTATAATCCTCCTAACAAATGCAGCAGAAATGTTGCATGTATTGATTTTTTCAAGGCAACCTAAGATATATAACTACCTTACAATCAGCATCTTCACAGTGAGTTACAGTTAAGGGTACCTGCAGAGTTGTCCTCTGGGCTCCCTATTTTGTGAAGTGCAAGAAGTTTAGGATGTTTTCAAACCACTGCATTCTTTCAAATATTATCTGAAACCATTTGAATTGGTTCTCTTAAGAGTCCATTAGAAACTAATGAAGTAATGCGTCTTTTGTTTTCTAATTCATTTCTTTAAGGTAAATATTTGACTGCTATCATAATTAACTGCTATGCTATAGTTATTGTGTTAAATGCTTTATATGTATTATAGCTTTAATAATCTCAATGACCCTATAAGGAAGGTATATTGTGTTCATATTAGAACTAGGTGCAGTGATGCTGATATTAAAAACATTCACCCCAAATATCAAAAATTATAGCAGAGTGAGGATTCAACTTCAACTCAAAATCTGTAATTTAATCAGTCTATTATATATTATTGTATTGATTTTAGTCTTCTGCCTCTCTTCCTAAAATAAATTAGCACTGATTTAAAATGAAAAGAAACATTTACGTTAGAGACAAATATACATTTATAGTAGGAATATTGCACTACTGCCTATATACATACATACATACCTACATGTACGCATACACAATAGTGTCATGGAAGCATAAAGTACTTTCATCTGAACATCTGATTTATTTAAAAAAAGCTATCTTTTGTATATGATCATAAGGCCAGATTTATAAGTCTTAGCAATGAAAGCTTTTAGACCTTTAGTTATTACCCATGGACTTTGGGGCTTTGTGAAAATATACAGTACAGAAAATTTCTGCAAGTCCAGCAGAAGTCAACTTTATGGGGATAGTCTGGGTAGAAAAATTAGTGGAGACTATAAAGCCACTGTAGACTCCTTGGATTACTAGTGGATTTGAAAATGAACAGGCATTTGCATGAACAGTAGTTTGACTGCTTATTATAATTTGCTGTCTTCTCTGGTCACATTACATGATGTAACCCGATGAATCAGAAATTGGATCCCTTTGGGGAGATGTGGATGACCACAATTTCCTAGTACTCACTGCTTCTACAGACAAGATATTCCAATATTTCAATACCCTCTGGGATCATTTTGGAAATCAACTAGAACTCAAAATTTGTTAGGGAAATACTAAAATACAGAACAAATACTATGAATCTGATGCTTATTCCAGAGACTTTTGCACCAGAGCGCCACATAACCTTCTGAATTGAAACCCTTTGTCTTAAATAGTCCTATTGGACTGGTCTCACCTCAGAAATGCCCTGTATCTGTGTGTGACAGTTTTTAGTGTCTGTGTGTCTCTAAGAATTGGTTTTCATCCATGTTGTCTATTTTATATAGGTCTATATTTATGTAACAGTTAATTTCATAGTTGAGGGGTGGTATTGATATGCTCATTTTCTTGCTCTTATAATGTATGGTAGTTATTTTAAAATTTTGTTTTTATTAGATATAACTTTTTTAAACCAATTTTTCTCTTAGTGTGGTCTTGAGATCAGTAGTATCGGAATCACTCAAGATGATTTTTTCAAAATGGTAGGATCTTAAGTCTCTTTCCAAATTCATAAAATCGGAGTGTTTAAGAGTAGGGATCATGAATCTGTATTTCCAGTAAGTTTTCCAGGTGATCTGTTTTACACTAAAGCTTAAAACTATTACCTTGGAGGAATAAGCATATTGTGTCAAATTGTGTGACACGTGCTTAGAACTGACATTCTTACTTCTTATTTTGAATGAATTTCTTCCCTTCCCTTTATATTCTCTTTTCTCAAATGTAACAGAAATATGTGGGCAAGTCTGTGATCCATAGGGAATTTCAATTTCTATCCCACAGGTATCTTTTGACATTCAATACATAATGGATTTGGGGCTGATCATGTATAATGGAGATTCTTAAGTGATTTTGGATTTAGGGCACTGCCAAGTTTCTCCTGTCTTGAAGGAGTTCCCCTTTTAACCTTCCCTGGTATCAACATATTATTTCTCTCCAAAAGATATTAAAAAGAAAATTACGTGTCTTTGGGTTACATAGTGGCTTTCACATTTGTCCATTGTTAGGGTACATGGAAAAGATGCTTTTAAAAATAATTAGTACCACAAGGTATAACAAACTTAGAATAATTAAGTACTATGTTATGTAAACACTATCTGCTTCAGTGAATAATTTAGCATTTTGACAGTAGAAGGTTTCATTTAAAGTCTTGTGGTTTGAAGTTCAAAGATGAGAAAATTGGGAAAATAGAGGGGTTGTCAACAAATTTCTGTTAAGATGCATCAGTATTAACTAAAAAAGTAAAAAAAATTAAGGAAGATATTCATATCTTTTACAATGCTTAGTGACAACACTGACACATTGATATCTAAGTTTAACATTAGGTCTAATAAAAATGGTTGTGGTGCATTGACATAATATGGTAGTTGCTTCCATGAGAAAGTTGCCATAAATATTGTCAACAATTGGTTTATGGCATTTTCCAGGCAGTGATCATGGAGTCAGAGTGAATATTTTGTCAAAGCGATCTGGGAGCTCTTGCGATCTTGAGAGAAAAGTGACTTTCTTTTTCTGTGAAGATGTGAGATTATGGTTGTTTTAGCTATCGCATGTAGCCAGTCCAGAGAAGGGGAACCAACAGATGAAAAGAAGAAACAAATTGGTTTCTTTGACTTCAGATTGTGGGTGTGAGTGTATGTGTGTGTGTGTGTGTGTGTGTGTGCGCACGTGCGCGCACTCCCCACTGGCAACTGATAATTCTGGTTCACCTTCTAACAGTGCTCTTTTTACTTCATTATTTTTTATGTAAGATCTGACTTCCATGCTAGACTATAATCTTTATAAGGGTAGAGCTGTATCTCCCTCCAGAGCCATGTTTTTATTACCTACCACAATTTTAGCACACATTAGGCATATAATAAATGTTTTTGGATGTGAATACACAATTTAATATGCTTCTTAAGATATCTAATATTATATTTTTGTGTTAGAAATAATTTCTCTATATTCTTTAATAAATAAAAAAACCCTACATCCCTACATGAATTTTTCCTATTTCTTGCACTGATCTTGACTCAGCATCTTGCCACCCACGTTGTTTTTTCCTCCACCTAACTAAAGCATTACAATAAATCTTTACAGCTAACTTTCGTCTTTTTTAGTAGTCACTTCCTGGGTTTTTTTTAGCCATTCTCTTGTCTCGGTTCACATAACACTACATCAAATGTTGTACATTTACAGCTTTTTGTAATTAATAGTTCATGCTTCTCTTTGTCTCCTTAACTATGTGTTCTTTAAAAGCAGTAACTAAATCTTATTTTACCTTTAAATAGCCAGTGAGAATTACATTTTGCATTTGTGTTTTGAAAATCAAAAAGGCTTGCAGATATTTTTCTTTAGTTTCTGGTTCTACTCTTTCCAGTGTGTTATGCCATCACAAACATACCTGAACAAATATCCTGAGAATTTCTTATTCCCATTTGAGAGTTGTCATTTATATGTTTCCGCCACCAGTTGGCATGACAGGTGTTCATGAAGGAGGCTTGAAAAAAATAACTTTTAAGAGAAAATCTCCATAAGCTCCAATTTTGACAGTTGCTTGAAAATGGCAATTATCCCATGTGAAAGTGGAAAAACAAAATCTAAGAAATTAATTGTAAGAGTAGAGACCCTTGGAGAATGTTCACAGTGAGGAAAAAATATTTGTGTTAAAGATATTTTGTACTACCTGGGCTTTCAGGAATACTTTATTAATAGTGAGCGTTAGCTGCTGTTACTATTTTGCTGGATATTGAAGGACCACTTCCAACCCTTCTTCCCTGACAGAGAATACACATTTGTTCAGTACTGGGCACGTTGTAATGTTCTCAGGAAGGTATCTTCCTTTCCTAGCAATGGAGAAGGCTTGGTTTGAGTCAGTCTTCCCTGCCAATAATTGTTCTAATGAATATGCATCCCAATATTGACACATGAGATGTGAAGATAAGTGAAACTGAGAATTCTGGGAAAAACTTTTCTTTTTCTTTCTTTCTTTTTTTCTTTCTTTTTCTTTATCTCTCTCTCTCTCTCTTTCTCTCTTCTTCCATCATCATCATCATCTACCTCCCTCTAACTATATTTATCTATAGAGAGATAGAGAAGATAAGGAGAGAGAGAATCCATCTACCTTCTGCATATGGCATAGATTCCAGGATGACTATTAAATATTAAGAAAAAAAATAGGCAAAAAGTAGATAAGCCATCAAATGTTTGTTAAAATTTTAGAAGCTATTCACTGGTGACAGTTTATAGCTTTAGAACAACTAGTCCTAGGAAATAATGAATTCTTGCTATACACATTATCAACAAGTCCTCACCCAGAGATGTAATAGTCTAAGAGAATTTACAAATTTAGATGTTGGGAATAACTGTATAAGATTACTGACCCCCCAAAAAAGAATGTTGTAATAATAAGCATAGGTAGTATATAACCTTTACTTATTCCAGGTAAAAGAGATGTAAATATATGGTATTGCATCTTTAGTATTATAAAGAGAAGAGCTAGCCTGAGCCCTGACAGGAGTATCCAGGCGGCTTTGGCACTTAACTCTTGAGTGAGTAAAGCAGAATCAAAAAGTACTACAGCTTGATAAAAATACTCTTCATTTTAGTTTGTCCTGAATTGGTTACTATTAAGCAGAAGTCTGATTGTAAATCAGATGTCCCAATTGTCTTCACTCTAGGAAGGTAAAATTTTGACTGATTATCTGGGTGATAAGATGCTAGTCCAAGGGCTATCAATTGATTGTAAAATGATAGGCCTTCCGGTTGATAAGCATCCCTTCAGCTTAGGTTACCACAATCCCATTCTTTAGAGTCTGATTTCCAGACCCATGAGACCTTGGAATATGGAGAAGAGAGTGAATCTTAGAAACCAAGCCTCGAATGAAACATTAGTAGCTCAGCAATCTTGGAGATGATCAGAGCACACTGGAAGGAGCAGACCACAGCTATATTTTCAGGAGACAGGCTTGTCAATTCATCATAGAAGGCACTTTCTTTAATAATGAGTATTTCTTAATTGAATGAAGCTATAAGTTGATTGCATCCTTTGGTGCTTCATTCAACCTTACTCACTGATCTTAGAGGCAGAATAAGCAGTGAGGAAGCACCTGGCTACATAGCTGCTAGCTTTCAGAAAGACTTGGAATAGCTATAGTTGCTTCTCAGAACAATTTAAATTATAAGTCCATAGGGTATGATCCTAGCCAACTTTTCTCTTGGGCATAATAGGATTATTCAGCTAAGGGTTGGCATGTGATACTTATTCTTTTATTCCACACGCAGGTGTTTTTATAGATGTTGGGGAAACATTAGCAGCACTAGTTAAAACATGCTCTTTGAAAATAAATCCCACAACAGCCTATTTTCCTTTACGAACAAAATAATGTATGACTGCCAGAAATCTATGCAATTCTAGCCAATTTTTCTAGTGAGTCAGTGTTGGAGTTCTTGCCAATAGGATTCTTCTGTTTTTTGGACAGTTTCTTATCCATTACCAAGTTTTCAGATGGGGGTAATATATTTTATTTAATGTTTCTTCATTCAATGAAAAAATCAAACAAATATGTGTATGGTTTTTACTTAAATTTGATTTCCCATTAGTC
The DNA here is from genome assembly GCA_004363575.1 of Solenodon paradoxus. Classification (NCBI taxonomy): domain Eukaryota; kingdom Metazoa; phylum Chordata; class Mammalia; order Eulipotyphla; family Solenodontidae; genus Solenodon; species Solenodon paradoxus. The sequence continues at coordinate 520,945 of RJWH01000005.1, forward strand.
AATCAGGAATATAACTTATTTTCAATGTTGAAATTGATCTTTCAAGTCTATCAATACTATTCTCTTATTGTGTGTGTTTAAAATTTAACTATCTAAAAATTCCCTTGAAGGAAACATTCATAATGTTGAAAATATAAACTGAAATTTTTTTGTCTAATATATTAACGTTCAGTAAAACTTCAAGCACTTAACTGGTCCATTACAGCTTTTTGTGGTAATACACTCATCTTAAGAACTTCCCTAAATACAATCTCCCAATATTTCTTTTTTTGCTGCACAGTTATTTTTTTCCTATTAGCAGAATATGAGACTTTATTCTTTTCATTGTGTGGCATAATTATTTCTGTCCTTTGATATTACTTAACTTACATATTTTTAGGGCAAGTCTTGACTTTCTTTCCCTTCATATCTCTGATTTATCTCCTTTTCAATATTAGAGATTATTTCTCTCCCTATTTGCACTCCTAAGCACTTGGAAAATGATAGCTTTTAGTGTACTTTTGGCTCAGATTTGATATGGACAGTTAATTTTCCTTGACGCAGTACTGGGTTATGAAAGGACAGTGATACGTTTGTCATATATTAAGCATTCAAGAAGTGTGTCTGTTTCTCAGCTGTTTATACTCTAATCTGAGAGAATAAATAGTAGATAATATGTCATTTCTTTTGCTTTGTTAGATGTACTATTTCTTCCCTCCCGCCCACTGAGCCTTCTATCTCTTACTACAAACTGGATTAATTTATCTCTAGGCCTTATATGTCAGCTCTCCTGCATTATCTCTTACCTTTGACCTTGGAATTTTCTTTTTATCTCTTAGGTTGAATTTCTTTCTCCTTTTTCAAATTTTAACCCTTAATTATGATGAAGCATGTGCTATAGTAGTTTTCTAGAAAAGTTATGTGGAGAAGAATGCCTATGACTTATTTGTATCTTTAAATATTTTTATGCTTTTGCTTCCACTTGACTGGAATGTAATTCTCTCGAAGTTACATTTTTTTCTGTATTTCTCTTGAGATTTCAGATGTTTTTCTGATTCCTAAACATTTCAACCTTAACAATTCAGTTCTCTATTACCCTGTACTGTCTTTGTTTTATTTTTCTAAAACACTAATTAGTGTTTATGTTGGAAATCCTAAATGGAATAGCTGTTAAAATATCTTTTATATTCTCTATTCTCTCTTTATCTTTTGATCTCTTTTCTGAGAGATCTACTTTATTGTATTTTTCAAAGTTTATGTTGAATTTCTCCAATTATATTACAATATTAAATATTTTTAATATTTCTTTCTTATAATGTGAATATTTAAAAACATTTTTATAGCATGTGACCCTTGTTTCAGAGGATCTTGATTAAATTTTGAAATAGTAATTTTTTAAAATTTTTTTTCTACTTTCTGCAGGACCTTTATATTTTGGCAAATCCATTTTATGTTGGATGGTATTCTTAAATATCTAGTCATTGTAGAGTGTCCATTTACCCTTGAAAATCTGACAAAAAAAGCTTATTTGAAGCTTTGTGGATTGGCATATCTATTGATGGGCTTAATTATAGAAGTGTCAAGAAGATAATTGAGTCTTTAATTGAGGAAGCCCCAAATGTTTGCATAGTATCTCGGTTGAACAATCTCTTTAGAATCTTGAAATGTTCTGCCTTAGTAGTATGATGACATTATGCTTTTACTATTCAGTATATTAGCTTTCAATTAATATTAATATTTTAATTTAGTTTTTCTTCTTTTACTTTAGCTAAGCTTCTATCGACTAATCCTCTCCAGAGAATTTATTTCATATTTTTAGCCAGAATAACTGATTTTGCAGAATGGTCAAAGGGTTTGAGATTTCATTTGACTTTTAAACTAGTTTTCCTAGTATTAGACCATACCACCCACTTCATAACACCTGATGCTCCCATGGGTTGCTGAGCTTTATATTGACACCCTTCTTCTTTAGGTTGTCTCAGATAGGTTAAATTATATAACTCACCCATTAGCATTTTTTGTTTTTTTCTTTCTTAAAGGAAAGGTGCAGGTAGGAATGAAGGCAAGCAGGTAAGCAGACAGGAAGAGAGAGGAGGATGAAGCATTTTATTTATTTTATTTAGTTGTACTACTTGGTTTTTCCACTCAGCCTGGGATGTGAACCCAGGTCCTGGGGATATATGAGGACTGTGCTCTTGGTTAAAGGCAATTAACCAAACCACTGTGTCACCAGGGTGCACCAACCCATTAGCTTTTCATGCCAAACCTGTTTCTATCATTTAATTGCTATCTTCTTATTCTTTGCCTCACCCCCTTTTTTAACCTATAGTCATCTCTTTAAAAACTTCTTAAGTCTCTCTTTAATATGCTTTCTATCGAAAGTAGACATAAACATGCATATCTAATCTACCAGGTTTATCTTACATTTGTTTTCTTTTTAAAATTTTTTTCTCAAAGTTTCCATAAGACTTTGGATTCAAGCACAAATTTCATATTTTAGTTCTTCACCTATTAACACATCAGCCTGAAATTAGTATGACTTCTGAATAAATGGAATGTCATTGTGACCCAAACAATTTCCTTGTTATAGTCAATCACTTACTATGCAGAGTTGCTACTGGGGAATTATTTAGGTGCTGTGAGAATTGAACATCTTGGTGAACTTCTTATATATTTTTACTTGAGAATTGTCTTAGTTTTCTTTGTATATTATGCCAATGTTTGTTTTTAGGTATCAAAATTTTTTAAAATTCTATTTAATTTCCATTGATACTAGAGAAAAATGCTTTGACACATATTTCCCATCAAGGTTTAGAAACCTTCAGCACCATGAAGAAGTGACAACTTGACAAAAGGACTGTATGATACTTGGTTCTCAGTAGGATCTTGGTAATGATTAAATAGCAACAGCAATTGGATAAAAAATAATTATGATTTGGCTGAAGAAAATGCTGTAGAGCTGCATTCAAGCATATAAAAAACTCTCAACTCTTATTTGTTAGCTGTAATAAAATGTACAGTTGGAAAACTGCACTCTTCTCACCAAGGGAAATCAAGGGAATATGTTATATATTAAACAACTCAAAATGATTGAATATTTGAGAGCCTCACAGATCACTTTGGCATATACTATAGTTGATTTAGTAATGAAAAATGTTTTTTCTTTCTGGCATTACTTACTTTCATTATTTTCCTCATCTCTCCATGTAAGTCCATTGAACTGCAGAGAGCAAGTTAAAAAAAGTAGTCAGCATAGCAAAATAACACAGATTTTCTGATTCATTTATATTTGCTTTCACAGTCGTAAAATCATATTTTACCAAGTTTGAAAAACTTAGTTAAAAAATATATTTTTGCAAGTAAATTTGCCTCTTTTTTTCCACATTCCTTTTTGGCATAATTATTGATGACAGTAATTCTTTTTTAATTCTAAAATTTGCACTTACCATAGGTTTAGTAGAAACAGGTTTAAGAAATTCAACCCAGCAGAAGTAGTTACACTGTATTTCTAAATTTGGTCAAAGGATAAAAGATAAAAGGAGTAGTAACAATAGAAAAGTTTACTATTTGAATGGCATGCCAAATATTTAATCTCCTGTGGTTGTTTACTTTTATATAATTTACATCCGAGTGGGCATCTCTGTACAAATCACAGACTTCAGTGCCAGAAACAAAATAATTCCAGAAAAATAGGTTAACAAACTTTGAATCAGTAGAGATGGTGACTACACCCTAAATTATCAAACACTTAGCTGCTTTGGTGTTTTGACTATAGAATATAATCCAGAACATAAACAAAGCAAAAACAAAAAAAGACCACGAAGAAGTAAAAACTATTTTCACAAAGTCGCAGTAATGTATACCTCAAATTGTCATTCTGAAGATCCTTATTCAGGTTCCTACTATCAGCGAAGTTGTTTTGGAGCGGATCTTAATATGCCTTGTTAAATGGTGTTTCCACTGCCTGCTAGCTAATAAATATTAATGAGGACAGTGTGAGGAAATAGAAAAGCTTTGAGACGTTGAAGAGGTAAGTTATTGCTGATAGTTTGTTAGTAAAGGAAGGCGGTGTGGTGACATTCATGCAAGTAAAGAGAAGACCTATAAAAGTACAGAAGTTTAGGGCCAGAAAGTAGAATAGTTAGCATCTCTGTCACTCTAAACCTTTGCTGTTTTTCCATTTAGAATTGAATGTTAAGTTTTGTTTAAATGAAAACTGTTAAGAAGATATTGTTGTGAATTAGAGTCCTTAGAATAAAAAAAAAAAAGCTGCTATTTGCTTCCAGCCATCTTTCCTTCCTTCATGTAAGAAACATACATAAGCCAATCTGGAAACCTGCTATTTCCTGACCATGTCATGTACTTTCATGAGTTTGTTCATTCCAAGCTCCTTGTTTGGGAGCTGTTCCCTCTATCTGATGAACTCTTGGACATCTCTCAGAGAGCACACACACATAATGCCGGCTGACACTCCTAGATCCTCGCTCTATTCTGAGAATGTCTTTAATACTAAATTTCAAAATGAAAAAGAAATACTTGCAAATTTATATATTAGGTTAGCGTGTGAAATTGCCATCATTGTCAGTCTTTATAAATCCAAATAATTGACATTTCATGTAGTTCTTTGCCATTTGGCCATCTTGATTTTGGGTCATAAATGCCAGTGCTTCATAAACAAGCAAATCAAACTTTGCTGGCTTTTTGTTTTTAGGGAAAGGCACAGGCAGATATGAAGGCAGATAGGCAGATGGGCAGGAAGAGAGAGGAGTATAAGAAGAACTCTTATTTTATTTCCAATTTTAATTGTTTACATTGGTCGTTTTCTCCCTGGACCCAGGACTTGAACCCAAGGGTGTGTGGCCTGTGTGCCTCAGATGCCGTGCTCCACCAGGACATGTCAAGCTCTGATGACTTTAATGATATATTTTATTAATACCTGCATTATATGAGAATTTAAGAATACATATAGGAATGTGATTATTATTGGTAGATAAAGTCTCAGATGACATTGCCCTAGCTTGTAATTCCACCACTTGGAAGACAAACATTGCTTACAAAACAAAGAAATCTAGGAAACTGTATATTCTTAAATAGACAATGGGGAACAGAATATGGAAGGGAAAAAAACATATACTGTTTTTTCATGAATAACTTCCATTTGACCACTAATCCCACAGTATTATGATTATTTACGTTTCTGTTTCTCCTATGATGTTATGAATTCCTTAAGGGAAAATGCTATATACCCTATTCATTTTTGTAGGATCTTTCAATAAAAATATTGACCTTCCAATATTAGAAAATAGAACTGAGACAGTAATTGTATTTATTATGTAATTCATATTGGCATAATCTAATTGGACAATATTTAACAAAAGATATAAAAGATTTTTTTCTTAAATGTTTTTCATCTCTCTAGGCCCTAATCTCATTTTTTTCTCCTCTAGGATACTAATCTAATAAGGTCATCTGAAATATTGAGAAAACACAAATGCTTAATGTATTTACGACACTCAAAATAGTAAATACTGGAAGTAATACAAAGGTTTAATAATTGAGCATTACTTAAATTACAATTTATCTCTTCAATACTATATCATATAATGACAAAAATAATGGTTATGGACATTACGGAATAATAGAAAATGTTAACTTAAATAAAGCAAGGTATAGAATTGTATATTAATAATACGTATTCATATTTTGAAAATATCTGAAAGACAAGCATAAATATTATCTTTGTTTCTTTCTTTGGGTTTGAGGCAACTAATTTCTAAAATATACCTTGTTTCTTTTATAAAATAATTGAAATTATTTGTATATCAAAAACATGCATATAATTAAAAAATAGAACTTGGGGTCTAAATTCTATGAATTACAACAAATGTAAAAAATGTTGTGTTATCATTATGCCAGATTGGGGTTTATGTTGAGATTGTGTCTTTAATTTATTAATTCATTGTTTTGTTTACTGGGTAGTATAGAAGTCACTCAACTCATTTTTAATTTCTTTCAAGGGGAATTGTTTCATGTGTAGTTGCAAATTCCATGTGTCCCTGGGAAGTGAGTTCAGTAGTTTCATATGTTGCCATTTTGGACTGGAGCCAGTAATTTTTAAAATAACTTTTTAAAAGAGTTTTAATTTTGCAGCAAAATTAAGGAGCTACAAAGACTTCCCATATACCCCTCGCCTTCATACATGCTCACCTTCCACATGATCAAATCCTCTACTAGAGTGCTACATTTGTTACAAATGGTGAACCTACATGACACACCACAAGCACCAAATTCCATAGTTTAAATTATAGTTCCATATTGTGTTGCACATTCTGTGGGCTTGGACAAAGATGTAGTGATATTGATATGAAGCTGCCATTATAATATCATAAATACTATTTTTTGTGTCCTTAAAAATCCTTGTGCTACTCTTGTTCTTCCCTTTATTCCCTCTTTCCTGATAATTACTGATCTTATTAATGTTTCCATGACTTTTGCTTTTCCACAATGTCAAGGAGTTGGAATTATACAGTATGTAACTCAGTTTTTCATACAGCTTAAGAGACTTCAAATATACATACATACACACATACACACACACACACACACACATATATATTTGTTGTCACAGTGTTAATCCTCATGAATTTCTTTCTGGAGTAATCTTGTTTGCTTTATCTTCCATGTCATTTGATTAATAAATCTTGACATGAAAAGGAAATTTTTTTAGGTCTTTGAACATTCTTGTACTGTAGAATAATTGCACTCAATTCAGTCAGCACCCTCTATAAAATATTATTTGTGATTTTCTTTCTTCCATACTAAAATAAAATTCATAGGTGATATAAACTGCCTACACACATGATGTGATTCTCTGGGTTTAATTTTAATATGGAGAAGAGGAGACGGAAACTAATTTATAGTAAAATAATATAAATTCTCATTGGCAATGTTTGGGCATAATTATACAGGAAGAGATATTTCAGGTATTTCTGAAATTTAAAATTGATTCCTAAGGTAAATGAGAATATAAAGTAATTTGTATAAGAAGTATAGAAAAAGAAAGAACAAGGGTTTGAATACAGACTAAGTGAAAATTAATGTCACAATGAATAATACATATTTGTTTGTATATGATAAGGATAAAAAGGGAAATGACCTTACTGAATTATTGGTAGCATACTATAACTAACTACAAACTTTAGAACCAGAGTAAATAAGGAAATATTATATTAAGACTAAACTGGATCTTATTTATAGAGACAGTGTTGACATTATTTCTGTATTATAACATTGGAGAAAATACTGATTTTCTTAGAAAACGTTTCTTCTAACTTGAACTCTCACTTGGGAGACATATATTTAATCACTGGTACTTAAAATAAAAATGGAGTCCCTACCTTTTGATAGGCAACTGGAAATAGAAGATACCTGGGGGAAAAAAGTAGCATTATAAAGACCTACTAAACGTTATATGGTAATACTCTGGGATTGTGTCAGAAATAAGAATAATAGGCAACCCTACATAGATTTCTAATCATTTCAAGTTTTGTAAACAAGTTGTAAAAGGACATTATATATATATATATATGCATGTATACTGTCAAAATCAATATTTTGAACTGTATTTTTAATTAAATTCAGCAAAATTCCATTATTTCACGTGCGTTACTAATTTAGTAGTGTTCTAGTTTTATTGAGCTATGAAGAGACATATTGTGAAAGCTTAATATGTCCAAGATATTGATTTGATTTGAGAGCTATATATTGCAATATGATTATCATTATAGTTTTAGCTAACATCTATCACATCAGATAACTATCATTTCTTTCTTTTCTTTTTTTTTTTTTTTGGTGGCAGTAACATTTAAAATTCAACAGTGAGATTTCCTGAAACATAAATATTACTCATGAAGCAGTTCTTAAGATGTTCTTCCTTTGACTTAGATTTTTCCTGGTGTAGATTTAATCTTCATAAAGATTTTAAATGAACTATACAAATTATAGTGTTATTACTGTATTATTTGTAGCTAGTGTGCCAAAGCTTTTTTGTTTCAGGACAAAAAGCAATTTTCATTGGGGAATTTTAACCTAGTCGATAGATCAGCAGCCTTCTTTTTGGTGCAGAGCTTCTTATAAGTCTGTACAAGTTGAGCAGATCTATAAAACGCTGAAATTAGGGAAGGTGGTGGGGAAAGTGACTGGCTGTAGTTGAAATAGTGTTGAATGTTAGTCTGGCTAAATTTCCACAGCTTGTAGCAAATGAAGGTAAGACAATAATCTGATTGGTATAGATTTTTGTTTCCTCTCATATAGCTAACACATATTTTCCACAGGAGCTTATTAACATGATTCATAATTCCTTAACATATTATGTGGAAAATATCTGTTAACTTGGAACAAAAGATGCACTGGCACTGGAATGGTTAGTTTAGAGTAGTCCATTTGCTCCTAAGTTCATTCAGGTAGAATTTATATGTATATATATATATGCACATATATTTATATATCATATATGATAAATGTTATATAATATTATATATATAAACTTCATGCATGTGTCGAGTTATTTTACCAAAACTATATAGAAGAGGCAGACAGAATCAATTCCAGTTTTTCTCTCCACATGTGGACGACTTGATTTTGTTTCAATGTTGTTTTCCTTCATGGGCAAAGGAACCATTTTGATCAGAATAGTGGATGCCCACTTGCTTTTTAGATTTTTACTGAGTCAGAAGAAAACTATTTATCCAATTAAGTTATTAGCATTTATCTTCAAAGATTTGGAGTTTTAAAGCTTCAGGGAAGATTTAACCAGCATTTATTAAATTTTGAAATTATTCCATTTAAAGTTGACTCAAATTGTGAGTGGAGAAGTGATTTACCCCAAGGGAAGCAAACTATTCTTCCTCCTCCCTTTAAAATTTCTTGCCCACCTTCCATCTATTTTAAAAGATTGATTCCTTCTTATTTTTAATAGGGCATTTACCATCACCTAGTGTATTACTTATTTTTTAATCACTTTCCTTTCCTTTGACTGAAATATAATCCCCGTGATGACAAGGATTATTCTTTTTAACTCGTTATATTATCTCTAGTATTTAGAATAGTATCTGGCACATAAAATGCATTAAAATATTCTATATTAATTAAATGAATGAGCTAAATTCTAAGGTATATATATATAGAGAGAGAGAGATAGAGAGAGAGAGACAGAGAGATCTTACCAGTATATAGACAATAGATAAATTTATAAAAATAGATGATATTATGTAGGGAATATAATATGGAATGAAATGGCAAAATTTCTTGTGTTCAAATATTAGGATTCACAAACATTTATTGGGAAACAGAGGAAAGGTTCACATAGACATTGAGAACAAATGAAGAGATAAATGAAGAGCAAAAAGAAAATGATGTCCTAGAACTATTTGGAGAAACTACCCAGAAGGAAAATACATTAAGACTATAGAGAGCTTTGAGTACCATAAACATCACTTTTCTAAAATGCACCACATTTAATTAACATTTAATTTTATGAAGTCCTTGATGCCTTTTTATAATTTGTACTAGAGAAAAGTTTTGGCATCTCTTATAGCATAGTAACTATATGCATTTCTTATACATTTTATAGTACATATATACATATATATTAAGTGCTCTTGATTTGGGAAAAAATGTGATTAAATCTACCTTTGGGGAGAGTCTTTGGAAATGAGGGAATTCATTTTTTTGTATTCATTCTAGCTCTAGGGGCAAGTTTGGTGTATATGAAAAATGGAACAGTATTCCCAACTCTGTATAATCTGTAAGTATGTAATATTCTCCTTGGGCCAATTTAGATCATATTTATGATATTGTCATTTCACTTGTCTTAGATGGTGGGCACTATATGGATAATGATAAATATCACTTTTTAATAATGCAATTACAGTTAAATTTACTTGACACAAGCAAAGGGTGGCAAACCTCTTGGTCCGGCTTTTTAATTGGCACAAACTTTGTAGTATTTTAATGAGCTGGAGTATTATAAATTTACATTTTCTTTCAGGATAAATCTTTTTATACATCCAGATTTCTTTAGTAGTTGGAACAGTGTGGCAATGAAATTATTTATGCCTGGTACTATATTTAGATTAAAAAGTGTGATGACCTTGTAAGTTCAACAAGGAAGATTCTAGAAACATGTTTTTATGGTGATCATTAAGAATAGTAAACAACTGTTCATGTAATTGATGGTAGTATCGGCATGTTTCATGAGCTGAGTTCTGTTACTGTCCTTAAGGCTGAATTCAGTGAAGTTGTAGTTTACGACTTGACACTCCTACTTCGTACTTCAAGATTATAAAATCTTTAAAAATTCAAGTTTCAGTCTGTGAGAAAAAGGTGTAAATCCTTTACAACTCTGATATTTTACAAAGAGTAATCCAGACTTTAATTTTATCTAATGAAAATGCCTTTGCTTAAAAGAGATGTTTTCATTAATTGTGGGCATGTTAACAAAAATGTGAAAGTCAGCTTCTTGCAGTGGGAAGAGTACTGGAGTCCCAGGAACCTGGATTATAGCCTCTGTCTGTCATTATGTGTTTTCCCATCAGTGATTGCTGGTCCTCTGCTTTTAGGGTTTCCTTCTTTCAATACTGTATCTTTAGAGTCTTATAATTAGAAGTTTTATTGACTAATGAAACAGAATCATAAATACAATTTTGGACTTTGTTCTCATTTGAATGAACTGCTGAAATTGTTTCAGATACAGAAAGAGGAATAAGAAATTTTGCTTAAAAGATGTTTCAGCTCCTGTGTTAGAGAATGTAAATTTTGTTTTTCCAAAAGCCTGGCTATCCTGACATGTGTTTTATTTTTCGCTTTCGAGGGGTCTTTTGAAGTTTCTTGGAAGGAAAGATTGTGCTCTCTGGAGAGACAAACTAGGATATACAGTTAGTAAGAGGAATGTGGCCTGTGAGCCTAAGGCTGCTAGTGCTGTTTGTCATTCCTTGTAAAACACTGGTGAGGCTGTAGTTGCTGGGAAGCAGAGCCCAGAGCACATTGGTTCACAGAAATGTTAAATTGAAAGAATCACAATCATTTCAGCTTATACATCACTTGGTTTTCTTTAAAATATAAACTGTTCTTTTCTCAACTCCTTTTACCACTGTTTTATGACTCTGATCTCTTTGGGAAAACACTGGGGAAATAGCAAGAATAATTTGAATTTCAGATCTTTGGGCACGGTAGTAAATTTATAGGTGTTTTGTGTTTGATACACTTAAAAAAAACTTATTTGGAAAGTAGATCAGGAGAATAAAATATTTCAAAGACATTTGCAGTCCTTTATTTATAAGCCAGAACTAGGTAAGGCTATGGATATATTTGCTCGATGTTCAAAAATCCATTTTAACATTACATGGAAAAGAACTCTCACTCTTTGATGCCTGCTCTCAGGAGTTTCACTAAATGTTTTTTTCCATTGAAATAGATAAGACAAATTTATAGGCTCTGAGCTGAAATTCCTGGGCTATTTTCTGTGTGTCTATAATCATATCTTTTTCTTCTAAAACTTTTAGGGGATGTTTTCCATATCTGATCTTTATTCATTTCAGACACTGAAAATATTAAGTGCCAAGTTTATGCCTAGAGCTGTGACAGCAGTCTTAGAGAAAAATAATGAGCTGTTGAATAATGATGCCTTGAAAGAGCTCATATTTTATTTGACAGGTAATGTAACCCAGATTAAGTGAAGAGGGGGTTTTACAGATAATATTAAATTATGAACTATTAGAATTCTGGAATATGAAATTTTATTAGATATTTACTACAGTTTCCTTTTACTATACCTCCCTTGCTAGAATACACAATGAAACACGTAGGAAAAATTTTCAAGTTACTGAAATTTGCCACTTTGATATTTAAAATTATTTTGATAACGTTTTTATAAAACATGCAGCACAAGCTCTTTCTAAATAATACTCTTTCCCTGGTATATCAGAGTCATAATTGTGGACATAGATTCTTTGAGTTAGAAATAAATTTAGAGATGATCTAGCCTAATCTTTTAAGCAGAGTTGTGGAAATCAAACATCAGAGAACTTTTCAAGGGCAAACAGGGACTAGAATCTAAGACTCTTGGGATTTTTTATGGTATTATTTTGAGCTTTCAATATTATATCCCTGGGGTCTCAAATGTATGTAGCCCTATCTTTCCCCTCTGGTAACTAATTTCAAAAAAGATTTCTGATCAATTTTCTCTTTGTTATTTGTACTTTTTATTGTATATTCTTCCACAACCAGCTAGTTAGCAGTCACTTTCTAGGACTGTCAGCGTGTCTGGTTTAGATTGGGAATGGATTCTGATAGTCTCCAAAATAAAGTCAATAAGTACTATGAATAAAGGGAGAAATTTTATTCCATGGATTTGGGTAAGATTTTGACTTGGGTCTTTTCTGTTTTCCTCTCTACTTCAAGTTCTATCTTCATCATGGGTGACTTGTCAATCATGCAGATGATAGAGCCAAACCCTGAATTCCAGTTTTTATAGTTCATGCTCCATCACTTTGACCACAAATTTAACATTAGTCCCAACTACCTCAACCTGCTTTTCCTTTCCTTGTCTGTGATAAGCAACTCTCAATAAATCCATTGTCTCTATTCAATCTCTACCAAATAGTTGCTGGAAGGTTATAGCACTCTAAGTTTGGTTACCACCTTAAATTTAGTCTTCAAGTATATGGTATTTTCATGCTAAGAATAATTTCTTATATCTTTGCCTAGAAGATTCTTTCAACTGTTCTCCACAACTTTCAAAAAGCTTCCCCATTTCAAATATGTTTTTCTTTTACTTTTGCTCTCACTGTCAATGGGCTAACCCACAGAAAAAAAGAAGCTGACAGGCCTAAAATGTAACAGCGTTTTCACACTTTGTTTCCTTTTTACTTTTTGGTTAGTATATATTGTGAACTAGGGCATTTTCACACTTTGTTTCCTTTTTACTTTTTGGTTAATGTATATTGTGAACTAGGGCTTCAATTTCATTTTAATTTTTCCACGTGAATAGATAATTGCAACAATGTCATATATTGTTATATCATTCCCCCATAGTTTTGCTTTTTAAAAATGCAATTTATTTTTTCCTGTTTCTGGGTTCTTCATCTGTTCAATTAGTCTATTTTTTCTTTCACTACATTTCTGTATATAATACTTTAAGTTCACCAGGAAGTCAGTTTTTCCTTCATTAAATACTGAATCCCCTTTATCCAGTTTTCTGTTCACCATCTTAGTTGCTCCTGCCAATTCACTGACAAGTGCTGTCAGTTTTGTCTCTTAAAAACACATGTCATTTCCACTGCTTCTATGCTAAGCCAAACCACTACTATCTCTTATTTGGTTGACTATACTGGCCTCTGACTGATTCCCTTGCTCTCACTGTCACCTTCCTCTAGTCCATTTTCTATAAAATAGTTAGATAGTCTTTAAAAAATGTAAACCATCTGCTTGAAATCCATTGGTAGCAAATAAAATTAAGAAATCTTTACTCTAGCTAACAAGTCCTGTAGGAACTGATTCCTGTTATTTCATGTAAATAGTGACCAGGTTAGTGAAGCTCATTCTTTTTTTTGGTAAATGCAGCCTAGATACTGTGGTTCATTCTTTGTTTAAACACAGAAAAATCTTTAAATTTTTTTTTTACTGTTTCCTCTTCTGCAAAGTGTACTTTTCTCCTCCATAATGTAAATAGTAGGTAAATAGATGCTTTGTCTCTTTTTGTCCATTACTTCATTCCCAGTCACCCAAAAGTTTCAAAAGATGTTAAATAAATGAATGAGTGCCTTTCTTTTTGATTCCTTAACTGCATTTGGTTCTTGTCTTTAGTTCATCTCACTTACATCTTTTTGCCTGAAGTAACATATTTCTCCGCTTTTTCCTCACAAACTTTCCCACTTTTGCCAAGAAATGTTATCATCCAATATTAGTTTGGTTCATCCTCTGGACAACTTTTCTTAATCAGCTTACCAGGCCATCTCTTTCATGGAATGATGAGGATGATATTCCCTCCTATGTATCTCTGGATGCCCTATAAGTACTACTGTATCAGTATCTCTTCTACTGGCATATAAACACCATGGGGCTATCATTCCCTGTCCTCCCAACTGTGTGTGCTGCTGCACCTAACACTATGCCTTGCTCATGGTTTAACTCAACAAACAACTGGTGAATAAACAAAGGAGTGAATGAATGGCTAAATCTGTTTTGAATTCCCAGAGACCTGTTGACTTTCATTTGCACTTTTGTCTGTGTTCCAGAACACTATCAGTATCTGAATATCCCCTAGGGAGCAGGTTACTGTATTTCATTTGCAATACCTTCTTCCCCCAAATTCCAGAGTTTGGAAATATTATCTCAACAACATCATCTTCTGACTTTGTAGTTTAAATATCCCTAAGAGAGATTTAAAAAAAAAATGGCGATGGAAGTGTTAGGCTGGCTCAGAAAGACGGGACAGCGGGCAGGGACAGCGGGCATGCCCGGGAAAAAGAAGGTGGATGACATCAGAATAAGGGATGCGACCCCCACACCTGGATTCACAGGGCCAATCCCCAATCGCGATATGGGAAGCCCGCGAAATTCCTCCGCTTAAAGAGCCGGTACCCCTTTGTTCGGGCGCGCGACTTCCCCAGGCCCGTTTTGCGGACTTGGGAGTTTCGCCCGGGAGCGCAAAGTCCAATAAAGCCCTGACTATTCTATTTTTTGTCTGATTGAGCTTTTCTCCTCGCGAAGCCCAGAAAAACCTTACAGGAAGAAAAAAAGATTTACTAATCAATCACTATTATTTTTTTCTAGGCCACACCAACCTCTAATGTCTCCAGTCTTGACACAGCACACACTTGGGACCATGGGACCATTCTATTATAGGGAATATCATTCAATTTAAATCACAAATATTCTGAATTTTATATCACTCCTTTGTTACCTGAAGATTTTCACTGATTGATTCTGACTTCTTTCCTACTGCCCCTTGCTTTCTGGTTTAGTCTCCTTTGGTTCTCTATGTCTAGGCAGGCTATGCTTAATGATGTATTGGTTAAAGATGAATTGCACGTACAAAGTGGTTCTAATTAACCTTGCCATATAGCCAAGGTATATAGTAGGTTATTCCATCTAGGTATGTGTGATTACACTCTGTGATGTTGGCACAAAGATAAAATTGCTTAATAACACATATCTCAATGCATGTCTCTGTTGTGAAGTGATACAAAATTGTACATATGTTGAGCTGTGTTTTGAACATGAGTGCAGTTTTATATTTGTGTGCTGCTTTCTCTTTAATTTCGATATTCAAGTTCTTGACCTAGTCACTGTAAATTTCCAGTTCTGCAAGATGCAACACATTTTCCAAAAAAAAAAAGTAGATATACTGAAAAATTTACATTTACAGTAATATGGTTTATTATTGTTTCTTCATAATGTTGCACAGAATAGTTAGAACTTTAAAAATAGAATTAGCAAGCAATTTCTATTTAAAAGTGGCTTCACAAAACGAATCATGCTTATTTTTGATATCTGAATAAAACTTTACCAAAATTGCTATGTAGATCAAATTTTATATTAATTAAAAATGATAAAAAAGGTTACATGACCATTAGAAATGTTATAAAATCAAACACAGCTCTGTGAGAAAAATTTCATTAATAAACTGTGTACCAACTCAAAGCAAAACTTAATTTTGATCACGATTTTGCTAAACTAATCTGGTACCTACTTACATTAATGTAAACAAGTTCAATTCAACCAGAGTTCTGTTCCCCCCACATTCTCAAATATAGTATAGTGGAGTGATTTTCTTTTTTTTAACCTTTATTTCAGTTCGAGTAGTCCCTCTTGTTTTCAAGAGGAAACCTTTTCCAAGAAACAGATTCCATTGTTCAACATCTAATGAGTTGCCAAGATCAATGAGTCCCTTTTTCTTTAGCTGAGGTTATTATCTACCAGTAACATTTAAAAAGCATATTATATGTTTATATCTCCTCTACTTAGCCAGACCTAATCAATTTGCCACATGTTTATATGAGTTAAATTTAAGAATAATTTCAAAACAAGTACATTGTATATTAAAAAATAGCCTAGTGGTCTAACATGAACTGGTGGTCAATTTTCATCTAAAG
Source organism: Solenodon paradoxus (assembly GCA_004363575.1). Classification (NCBI taxonomy): domain Eukaryota; kingdom Metazoa; phylum Chordata; class Mammalia; order Eulipotyphla; family Solenodontidae; genus Solenodon; species Solenodon paradoxus. The sequence goes on from RJWH01000005.1 coordinate 537,078, forward strand.
TGAAGTATCAGAGCAGGTATATTTTGTCTGATATATATTAATACTCAGCAAATAGTACCTATTGTTGCTATTATTAAACACCATTCATTTTCCTTTTTGGAATTCTCTCCCAGTTGATTTTGAGTAAGTGAAAAATTTCTGTTAGAATTGTCATTTTAGTGAAGTCTAAGAAAATTGATAATTGAATATAAAATCTTTAAAAAAAAGCTGCATATGATGTAAACATTGCAACCATTTTGTGTATCAGGGTTGGGAAGTGGGGTAGAATAGGGAGGGAAAATGGACATTTTTATTGGAATGACTATTTCATCAGAGGCTGAGGGAAAAATCCCATTTTGGGGACACGGAAATCGGTAGCCTAGGGTACACATTTTCCTAAAGATAGAAAAACCAGAATATTGCAGAATATACACAGTCCCCTGTGCGCCCCCCGCCCCCCCCTGCCAATTGCCTCTGTCATTGAATAACAGTGATGATAATTCTGGGGATATTTACTTTCAGCATAAATTGTTCTGTTTTCCTTTACCTATACTTTGAATCATGTCACCTACCGGTTCTAAGGGGCATGGCTTTATGGATTATTGCTCTCTTTTCTGGATCTCAAACATCCGTGTTCTGCGACTTCTTCCTTCCAGATTGTAAGCACACTCAAAGTGCATTCTTCTAAAAGCCCAAACTCCCTAACCTTAAACACAACTCTCTTCTTCCTGTCCTTTACCTTCAATCTAGCTATGTTTTCCTTTCTTTTATTTCTTTGTTTCCAAGCTCACATACTTTTATTTACTTTTCTTGACTTATTGCGTTAACTATGTTTTCCAATATGATGTTGATTGGGAATAGCGAGAGGGGATATCCTTGCCTTGTTTCTAATTATGGTTGCGAAGGACCTAGTTTTTCATCATTATGATATTTGCTGAAGGTTTTTTGTAGTATTCTTACACTATTCTTATACTTAGCCTTTGTTCCTTGTTTGCTGAGAGTTTTTATTATGAATAAGTGCTTGATTTTGTCAAATGGTACTCTCTGAATCTATATAATTACAGGATTTTTCTCTTCTAGTCTGTTGATGTGGTGGGTCAGACAATTGGTCAAATATTGAAATAGATTTGCATACTACCATTCAAATGAATCTCATTTGATCATGGTGTATAAATCTTACTGGCTTATAGTTTACCTTTGTAATATCTTGCTCTTGATAATAGCACAAAACTGGAATCATGGAATGAGCAGGCAATAGTCCCTCTCCTTTTATTTTTTTGGAAGAGACTGTAGAAAATAAGTACTTTTTTATTGCTCCATTATGTAGAAGTTTAGATGATTGATTTGGTGTCTTTCTTCTTCTTAATATATACATTACATTCTATAGAAGGTCTGTGTGAGATTTTGTTTCTCTGGGCTTGAATTAAGCTGCAGGTGTCAGGGACTAAAATTTACTTTTGTTGTGTTTGGATATCACTTTATTCAATAAGGCATTATGCTTTCAGTTACAATCCCCAATTAATATACAGGAGTTCTAGAATATGCTGGTGAGGTACAAGAGGAAGGAAAACATTCTTAGATCTCTGATTAGGTCTCAGTTTTGCATTTGAGTCTGTGATATGCAGCTGTGACCTCCACAAGAACTTGCCAGTGTGATTTTCACTCTGAAGTGAAGCAGGAAGGTTGGAGAAGCCTAGACTTGAGTATTCCTCTCCCCCAGGTTAGTCAGGCATTAGTAAACCCAGGTCTATTGGGCTCTGACAAAATAGTTTTGCTTATAGAAAAGCTTGTTAAGTACAGAACTTCCTGAGTTTATTTCAAAATGGTTGTTTTTCTTCTCCTTGGAGGAATGAAGGGATTTTTAATCTCATCTTCACTGAGAACTCAACAGGGATCCTGAAAGTAAAGTTCATGAAATTGTAAGGATCCTTCCTTCATGTCTGGGCACCCTTGACATTTTTAACACTTAATATTGTGCACACTGAATTTTTAGCAATTCATCAATTTCAGCATAAAAGTCCTTATATTAGTACTCTTTTTTCCTGAGAGGTTTCTACTTTGGTAAGATGTGTGTCTCTGTATCTGACCCAATGCCTCCCCAATTTCGGGGGCAGTGGTTTTCTCTGTGACCTTATTCTCTGGTAAATTGAAAACTAGCTAGTTTTCTTTTAGCTTTAAAAAAAAAATTGTGAGGTTTGGAGTGATGAACTCCAAGTTTCTTACACATTGACTGGTTTACCCTCATCTTTTTAAAAAACATCTGGACGTATTGAAAAGGTATTGTATATTCAGTTTCTTTTTATTTATTTCCTCTTTCTCAAATTCTAACTATAACCCCTGTACTTCCCATTTTTAAATTTCAAAAACCCGGTATCTTGACTTTGTCCTCACCATCCAATGATACAACTCTTAATGAGATCCTTAATGAACTTCTCAAAGCTATTTCCATTCCTCTCAGTTGCTCCTGTGTAGCCCAAATTTCTAGTCTCTCAGACCTAGACTATTATAATTTCTTTATCTGGTCTCTATACTTACAACCTTGCCACTTCCAATGAATTTTCCATATAATAGCTACAGTGGTATTTTCAATATATAATCACAAAATATTTCAACTTGCTTTCCTTCTGGACACATGTAATACAGAGTTTTCTCAAGAAGTTGACCTTAGGTCACATGGTTTCCCTTAGTCAATGATTTGCACTACTTAGATGAAAACTTAGAAATAAAGTATAAGTATATATATAAATACAGTATATTTATTGCTGTATAAAAATTATAGCATTTACGCAACAATTTTTTTTAATCTCACAGTTTCTTTATGTCATAAAACTGAGAGTTGTTTCATTGGTTGTTTCTAGCTCAGAGTCTCTGATAACACGGCTATCAAGACATTGTCCGGGGTTGTAGTTACTTGAAGTCTGAAGTTCATTAGCTTCTTCCTGGTGTTGGAAGGATACTTCAGTACTTCAGTACATGAAGACCCCAGTCCCCCATTAGGATGATTCACAATATGGCAGCTAACTTCCCCTAGAGTCAATAATTCAATAAAAAGAAAGACAAAAGTCACAATGTCTTTTATCACTGGGCCTTGGAAATGATAGAGCATTACTTCTGCAGTATTCTATTGATCATACAGACCAATCCTGATAGTGTGTGTGTGTGTGTGTGTGTGTGTGTGTGTGTGTGTGTGTGTTGTGTGTATGCATGAATATAGCTAGCAGGTGTAGTTTAGGGCCATATTGGAGACTGATTGTGAAAGATGGTGCTTCTTCACTCTTTTCTTTCTGGCATTGAAATCTGTACCATATGACATAGAGACTTGTCTCTCAGAGTCATCTGACCCATGGATCACTGAATAATAGAGCTCTTCTGCTAAACTATAATGAATAAGAAATACACTGCTCTTAATGAGGTATTAATATCACTGAGATATTGAGGTAGCATTCTGCTGCAGTATAACTCAACCTATTTTGACAATGTTTATGTTAGAGAGTATGACCACTCAATATGTCTTTCCTTTCTTTAGTACTGCAACCGCCACCTACAAGCAGACTTCATTGCAGCTTGGTATAGCCATGTGATTAAGTTCTGTCCAATTGGATATAAACTAAAGTGTTTAATGGCAGTTACTAAAAATTATTTAAAGGATGACTGGTACATACCTTTTGTTTGATTGTTTCTCTGTCTTGCTTCCTGGAATGTGTTTGTAATGGTTAGAATGCCGGAAAACAAAGAGCTTACTGAAGTCAAAAACCAATGTGCTTACTCCTGAATTTCTTTTAGATGAGAGAAAGAGACAAATTTATATATTACTTTGAGTCACTATTATTGTTTTCTGCAAATATTTTACTGGCTTTTCTATTTTCTTGGAATAAAATTGAAATTCCTTATTATAACCATTTAAACTTTAATGCTCTGACCTCCACCCAGATCCCTAACCACCTGTATTCCTTGTTTTCTTTGCACCATGTACACAGATCTTTCACTCCTTTCATTTTTTATAACGTCAGTGCAAGTTAATTTGGGCTGTTCATAACATCCTCATTCTCTAGCTTAGAGATTTTCAACCTTTCTGAACTCATGCTTCCTGTGAATGAAAATATAAGATGCAATATAAAAGTTCCAAGCCTTACTTTTTCTCTCAGTTTTAATATTTTTCTCAAGTGTCAAGATTTGACTTTAATTTTTATGGTTCATATTATCAAAGCAAAAGCATTTTATTGTCTTACACATATAATAATTGGTATTTGTATTGCATCTACCAAGAGTTAGAGGGAAAAGATTGACATACAAATTAATGTAATTCCTAGTTTAAAAATGTAGAGCTTAATAAAAAATAAAATGACTACGCTGAAGGGGAGCAAATGCATCCAAATCTCTTGGCTTTCAGTTGCTAATCTACAACAATTTTCAGAATGGTAGCATCCTGATGTTATTGAGAAAGAAATCTATATGACTTTATAATAAAAAAAAGGTCTAAGTTATATTACCATTGTCTAGATGCAAGCTTTTTTCCTTCCCTTCCTATAATATAGACACAAACTAAAACTTTTAACTTTAGTAGCAATAAGTTAGGTGATTTTATTAGACTTGAGATATATAAAAAAAACTGATTCATAGCAAATTTCACCATGCAATTATTTTCAAAAGATGGCTTGTATAGTGGTGGTGAGCATTTAGTATTTTGGGGAAGCATTTGTGGTTATTATTTCCTTATTAAGGACATAGAATGACAAAAAAAAAGAACTTCCATAAGTTTTGCTGTATATACAACTTATGCAATAAACTAGAGTTTAAAAAGTTACTGTTTTGGGAGTCCAATTAGGCAATTTCATTTGATGGATGAGTTTTAGGAAAGATAGAGTAGACAAGACTTATAAATTTATTGCACTATGTTGTCTGTATTATTCATAAATATGAAAAGCACATCATGTTAGAGTATAGAATGAATGACATTCATGTTTAAAAAGGAAGACAAAGAAAAACATGAATTTACTTAAAAAGAATCCTTTTATTTTAACATGAATTTTTGTTTGAAAATTTGTGGAAGTTAACATTATACAGGCTTAAGATACACGTCATTATAAATCAGCATCTGTATATATTACATTGATTTTACTCACAACAGGTCTGTTCTGTCCCTCACCATGTAATTTGTCCAATTTGTCCACCACCTCTCCCTCTATTCTTTTGACCACTACTGATTTGGTATTATAGATTAAAAATATATTTCAATTTTGTTTCATTCATTTGGTTTCTTTATATATCATATAGGAGTATTTGTCTTTCATTCAGTGTTTGGCATATTTCACTAAGCATAATTACATTATTGCAGATGACAGGATTTCACTTTTTTATAGCTGAGTAGTATACCATTATGTATATATACAATATCTTTATCCATTTATCTATTAATGGATGCTTAGGTTGTCTTCAGCTATTGGACATTGTAAATAATGCTGCAAAATACATGTGGGAGCGTATATCCCTTCAAATTAGTGTCTTTTCTTGTTGTTATTGTCATTATTTTTGGAAAATACCCAGTATTGGGATTATAGGATCACATGGAATTTCCATTCTCAATTTTTGAAGGAAACTTCATACTGTTTTCAATAATGGTAGCATCAACTTGCACTTTCACTAACTGTGTATAGGATTTTCTTACTCGACATTCTTCCAACACTCATTGCTTCCAGTCTTTTGGATAATAGCCATTCTCACAAATGTAAGGTGATATCATCTTGTTGATTTGATTTGAATTTCCCTAGTAAAAAGAAAAGAGGAACACCTTTTCAAGTGTTGGCTGGCCATCTGTGTCTTCTTTGGAGAAGTCTCTTCAGATCTTCTGCCCATTTCTTAACTGAACTGTTTGGTTTTATGCTGTTGACTGCTATGAGTTCTTTATGTATTTTGGATATTAATCTCTTGTCAGATATTCTCTCATTTAGTAGGATGTTTCTGTTTTGATGATAATTTCTTCCACTGTGTAGAAGCTTTTTAGTTTATTTTAGTTTTGTTTATTTTGGAGTCTGGTTCCTCAAGACATTTCTTAGGCCAGTGACAAGTAGTGCTTGCATTTCTTTTCTTTTATGAATTTTATGGTTCCAAATCTTAATACATTTTTTATTAAATTTTGTGTATAGCATTAGAGAGTAACTTATTTTCATTCTTTTGCATTTGTCTATATAGTATTCCCAGCATTAATTGATGAAGAGACTATTCTTGTTCTACTGTATGCTCTTGGTTCCTTTGTCATAAATTAATCATCCATGTATATGTTTATTTCTGTTTCTTTCATTTGTGCATCTGTTTTTATTTCAATAGCATGCTAATTTGGTTATAATTGTTTCATAAATGAGTTTGAAGCCAGGAGGTATGGTATATTCATTTTTGTTCTTTTTTTCTCAGAATTGTTTTTGCTATTCAGTTATTGTAGTTCTAAATAAATTCCATGAATTTTGTTCTATTTCTGTGAAGAATGTTATTGAGACTTTCATAGGAATTCCATTGAACCTGTATGTTACTTTAGATATTGTTATGTTAACAGTGTTAATTCTTCTAATCCACCAGCATGGAATGTCATTCTGTTTTTTTGTGTCATTTCTCTTTATCTCCGCAATGTTTTTTAATCTTCAGTGTATAGTCCTTTCACTTTGTTTAAATTTATTCCAAGATATTTCCTTTTTTGAGATGCAGTAATTAATAGGATTATTTTTCCTGATTTCTCTTTCTGCTACTTCATTATTTGCGTATGGAAACACAAATGATTTCTGTTATTAATCTTGTAGCTTACCTCTTTACTGTTTTTGCTTATTATTTCTAACAAATTTTTCTGGACTCTTTGAAGTTCTCTCTCTACATATTGTCATATTACCTACAAATAGTTATAGTTTTACTTCTTCCTTTCCAATTTGGATATGTTTTATATCTTTTTCTTGTCTAATTGCACTAGCTAGAAATTCCAACACTGTATTAAATAATAGTGTTGAGAGTAAACCTCCATGTCTTATTCTTGATCTTAGAGGAAAAGCTTTCAGTCTTTTTCTATTGACTATAATGTTGGCTGTGAATTTGTCATATGTAGTTTTATTATGTTGAGGTACATTTTACACATTTTTGAGGATTTTTAACATAATTGGGTGTTGAATCTCAATCAAATGTTTTTTTTCTGCATGTATTTGTCATATGATTTTTCTTCTTCCTTTCGTTGATATGGTGCATAACATTTATTAATTTGCATATATTGAACCCTCTTTATAGCCCTAGAATAAATCCACTTGATTGTGGTATATGATTCTTTTAATGAGTTGCTGAATTTAGTTTCCTAATTTTAGTTGAGAAAATTTGCATCTAAGTTCCTCAGAGGTATTGGTCTATATTTTTTTTTGTTGTTGTTAAATCTCATCTTATTTTGAATCAGACTGATATTGCTTTCATAAAGAGTGCTTGGGAATTTGCCTTTTTCAATTTATTTTTGAAGAGTTTGAATAGAATTGGTATTAATTTTTGAAAGTTTGGTAGAATCCACTGGTGTAGCCATTTGTTTTCGGGTTTTTACTTTGGATAGGATTTTGGTATTGTTTCAAACCCTTACTCACATCTGTTCAGATTTTCTGTTTCTTCCTAATTTCATCTTGGAATGTTGTATGTTACTAAGAATTTATCCATTTCTTCTATGTTGTCCAATTTGTTGACTAGCCTCTGAATTTCTGTAGTATCTGTTTTAAATTTTTGATTTTTTGCTTGTGTTTTATTTTTCTTCTTTGTGAGTCTTGGTTAAGGTTTTTATATTTTTTATATCTTTGTAAAATTCCAGCTCTTAGTTTAATTGAATCTTCGAATTTTGGTTTTTGTCTCTATCTTATTTCTGATCTAATTTGTTTTATTTCCTTTCTTCTGCTGGCACTTGGTTTCATTCATTTCTTCCTTTTCTATTTACTTTATGCATTGGCTTACTATTATTATTATTATTTTCATCTGTGATTCTTCTTGAGGTAAGCCTGTATTACTATCAACTACTTTCTTAAGACAGCTTTTTTTTCCCTATATCCTATAGGTTCCAATAAATTATGCCTTCATTTTCTTTTGACTCCAGGTAATATTTTAATTTTACCTCTGATTTTTCTCATTGATCAAATAATTGTTTTGTAGCATGATGCTTATTCTCCACAAATTTGTGGTTTCATGCTGTTCTATTTTTATGTCATGGTGATATAAAAAGGTGCTTGACATGATTTTAATCTTTGTAAATTTATTCAGTCATATTTTGTGTCCTAGTGTGTAATCTATACTTGAGAAAGTTCCATGAGCACTTGAAAAGAATGTGTAGTCTCTTGTTCTGGTGTGAGATGCTTTAAAAATATCTATTAAACCCATGTCATTTAATTTGGGGGAGTGACATGGAAGAGCCTAGCCTCTCTCATGAACTGTTGGGTAGATGTGATGACAGTAGGGGAGGCTGGTTGGCATGGTGACTAATAATAACAATCCTCTTTGGAGCTCCGTGCTTGGCATTCTCTGCTGCTAGTGTACTTTACTGCAGCATCCTAGACTCTGAAGTGTAGAAGAGGGGAAATGTAGTCCAAAGCAATTTCTTTGTTATCCTTCCTGATGATCCTGGCTAGTTTGAGCATGCTAGCTTCTCTGTTTTGGGCTTCACCTGAGTCAATTGCATATGCTTCCAAACTGTCTCTGCTCCTCCCTCCCCAGGGACACTGGATGGAGTGGCAGTCCTGAAATCTCCAATCTACGCAGGTCCTCTTTGACCTAGACTTTTCTGGGCAACTATCTTAAGTAAAAATGTCGCAGTGAATCTCTTTAGTATCCCTTTCAATACAATCTGTTTGGGTCTCAGGGGTGCAGGCTGTGCCTTAGTCTTCCCGTTATACTGTGAGGCCCTTTTATTTAATCCTTAGTGTTTCCTCCTGGGATTAAAGCTAAAAATGATTACATTTGCCATTTTAGTCTGAATCCCCTAGAATTTTTAAATTTCTATTTTATATACAAATACATATATTTATATAATTATGTACTTTGAAATGAAGAAACATCCTCAAAAATTAAAAATGGAATTGTTCTTCATTTGAAATTTACTTTTAATTATTATCTATCATAAGTATATGCCAACAAATTCATTTAAAGTGAAGCTAAATTCATAAATGTCATAGAGAAAAACCGTATTGAATTAATGAGATCTTTATTTTAGGTTATATTGGTTTGTTATGAATAGACATATTGGAGAAGTCAAATTTTATACTCAAATCTGGTTTTAATTCTTCAGCAAACAAGGTAAAAAATAGCAAAGCACAGAATATTGGTGAGGATTGAAAAAAGTCTTTGTGTCATTTAAGCAAAATGCAGTTTTGTTAGTTAATTTAGTTAATAAATGTTCATTTAGTTAGTTTGTGCTAGGTATTTCAGAATGAAAAGGCTGATGAAGTTCCTGGTTCCATGGAGTTTGCATTTGATAGGGCAATGCAGAAAATAAAGATTTAAACAAAATTGATTAAATATCTATTATTTGAAGAATAATTGATTACTTTTATAAAATATATGCATATTTATTATTTTTGGCCTTAAATATAAAATATATACATAGTACATATAATGCCAAAAATACTCCAATATTTTTATAAGAGTGTTATTGGATAAATTTAAAATTGAGTGTGGGTTCTTAAATTGTTAACTATAGAGTAGAGAATTATCCTGATACGAGATTTTTTTAAATTGCAGTTTTGGTCTGTAATTGTGCTGCAGTGGTTCTGACAAGCACATTCCGTACACTTGAACAAGTAGTGTTTGCTTTATTCTTTAGCTTTGCATGTTTTAAGCAAAAAATTATTTTGTCATTAATAAATATAATGACTCAGATAAATAATACAATATTTAATTTTTTTTTACTCAGACTGTGTAATAGTAATACTGACACACGATAAGATCAAGATAGGCTCAGGATCATGTTTTTGGAAATAAAATATTCCTGACCATGTTTACATATTAAATAGAAATGGACTAGAGAAAGAAAGTGTGCTTCATTTTGCTGTTTTTTTTTTTTTTATTAATGTTGTTGTTTTGTGAATTTTTGTTTTTCTTTTTAATGCAGTAAAATTGCTCTCAGTGAAGCAATCACATTTCCTGAGAAAGCAAAATTGCTACTGGGAAGCTCCACTCTATGCCAAACCCTCTGTAAAAAAACAAAACAAGTTATTCAGAAAGAGAAACATGAATTATTATCTCGCCTTTATCTGGCAAGAAATTGCCAGATATGGAGATTTTATAAGTGGGAATATGAGCAGAATACTTACTGGAAAATAGCCGACATAGTCCATAGTCTTTGAATTCCTGAGAATTTATTTGCATCTAGTTTCCTCTTCTTCAGAAACAAAACTGTTCCATATTGTCTAACCTTTGCACGCATAAGGAAAAAGTCATTCCTACTCTATCACTCACATTTTCGGTTCCTTGAGGTTACTCAAGATTATGTAGACAGAGCCAATGCTGACTTTTTTGTTGATGAGAGGGCTAATTATAAAGAAGAAGAATATTCTTTACGATACTTGAGACTCCCTTTTCTCCTCTGATTGAGGAGTGACCAGTGAGATACTTTCACTTACTTATGTTTGACCTGGAGCAAAATAACTGTATAACAAATTATTAAGTCAGAGTTTTTTTTAATTTTACGTGCTATCATTTTTCCTTATTTGTGTCCTCAGTGAGGTAATAAATGAAAGGTTATTTTTGTACCAGATTACCAGAGTAAGCTCTTCTGTACGAATAATAACCTATTGCTCACTTAGATAACCATTATACATTTTTGTGAGAGAAGAAAACATTGCTAGCAGATTTTAAATCTTTAAGGACTCAGAGTAAAAAGAAAAATATCAGAAGAAAATTTTAGCAAAAGACAAAATTCTTGTTTTCAGAGATATATGAAAAATAACCTTGAATAATGGTAGAAGAAAAATATCGAAGGGTGAGAGAAAGAGCGCCTGGAAATGAAAAAAAAAAAGAACATTAGAGCAGGTATGAAAAATTTGGTAGTTTGAAAGATGTTAATGAAGTTTTCTAAAAAATAAAATGAAAAGAAAAAGATATAAGAGAAAAGATAAAAGAAGTATATAGTACAGATAGAAGAAATAATATTTGACTAATTAGTTACAATAGGAGGACGCAGGTTATAGATAGAGAAAAATTAGCAATATAAGAAAATTTCACATAACCGCAGTCATGAGTTTCTAGATTGAAGGTCTTATCAAGTATTCAGCACAATCATGAGAGAGGATTTATGTATGAAACTTCAAAATACCAAGGAGAAATGGAAGATTCTAAAAAATTCAGAAGAAAATAAAATACATATACAAGGGAACAGGAATCAGAATGATTCAGGCTTCTTCACAATGCTAATTAGTAGACAAAGGACAAAGTCTGCCATGGGCAATAATGTTTTTGCTTAGAATTCAACATCTGGCTAGACTATACATCACACTTGCAGTGAGTATACAAGTTTAGATATGCAAGTTCAAAAACATGTATCTTCTAAGCACTCTTTCTCATAAAGTGAACAGATGATCTTTTCAAGAAAGGGAAGAAGCGACCATGAAAGAGGAAGTTTGGGATCCAAGAAACAAAGAGTATGCAGGAGAGAGACTTTGGGAGTCCCAGGATGATGATAGAAATACCATGGCAACAGCTGAGTAGCAGGAATAGGGTGACAACAGACAGGCTGCAGCAGCAGAAGGGAGTGTTTCGAGAGCTATGCAATCAACAAAAATCAAATGGGACTGATTAAGATGTGTTTAATTATATTGAGAAAAGTAATATAGTGTGTCAAATAACTTGGTAAATAACTGGTAAATGAATAGAAAAGAAACTGCTTATTGTATGAAAAAGTTGAACTATGTATGTGAAAACTTGGCAATTAATTCCAGGAAAAACAAAATTTCAGTTCATGACGTGGATCAGCTGTGAACTATGTGAACTATGACACTTGATTTAATATTTGTGATATTGGAAGGGGTGATAGTGGCAGAAATAGTGGGAGTGGGAAGGAAAGAGAGAGTAAGAGAGTTTGGAAATATAAAACAGTTTAAATGTTTCAACTTTCATAACAGGAAGGTCATAGATAATATCTGAAACTGTTCAGTCAAGCAAAACATGCAAATCGGTCGTTTAGAAATACAGAAACAAATACCAGCAAGAACTACTGAAGAGAGTTGAAATTGCTTTCTTTTGCAGAGAGTATCGGAGATCTGAATAGGTATGCTGCACGTCTTTGTTCATTATAAACTTTGTTAATGCCAATCCATTGTGAAAAGTGTGGTTATACCAACTTTGAAGACTTTTCTTGGAATAATACAGGTTAACTACTTTGGGTAATTTTTTGATATATACAGAGGAATAGAAGAACAAAAAAACAGATCTATTTCAGCATCCTGGTGTAGATTTTGATGAGTCCAGGGAATTCAATGCACAGAAATTATTTAAAATCACTATAAAAAATAACATTCTTCTTTTGTAAGCTCAAAAACTGATAAAATTGCTACCGCATTGGCATGTCTTGCTGGAGTAGCAGTTGGCTGTAGTCCACATACATCTCAAGGTCCCAGGTTCATATCTTGGGGCTAACGGGAACAACCAAAATGAGCAACTTAATAAAATAAAATAAAATTCTTCTTCAAAAAAGTCACCACCACATAGCTTTATTTTAGAGTTTAAGCCTAGAGTTGCATCTAAATAAGTTGCACAAGGGCTTTTGATCAAATTTTCAAATTGAAAAATTTCTCAGCAGCATGGAATTCTCTGAAAGCAGCAGCAAGCCACATGGAGAAAGTTTGGGGCCACACTTCCTCAATGAGGTGCTCTTTCTACCAAGCACGGAAAATTAAAAGTTGAATGAGATCACAGCTAAGAAATGTTAATTTAGGTTAAATTGATAAAACATGGTAAGTAACTATGATTCATGTAGTTAAGCTTCATCACTGTTCTGCAGGGATTAAAGAGGCAGCTGAGCTGTCAAATGAACAAAAGAAGCAGTTGATAAATTGGCAGCAAACTAGGGAATAGAGGGCTTTCTAGAGCAGACTTCTTTTACTGGATACAGGAGCATGCAACTGTGAAACTCTTTTCTTGAAATTAAAATGACAGTGACTTAATTTAAAAAATTTTCAACTAGCAAAAGATTACTGAAAAATCTTGAACATGAATATATTTTGAAAAAATTTTTATTATAGGACTATGTTAGAAAAATGTTGATAAGCAAAATAAGTTGAAAATTGCTTTTTACTCAACTATGTCAATATAACCACCACAATATTTAGTAAATGTCTTTTAAGAATGTTTTTCTACTCATAAACCAACTTTTATCAAGATATATATGTGATTATACAGTATTAATTCTTAGCTACCATTTTCACTTTTGAATGTCAATTCCGTTCTTTGAAGACAAATCTAAAACAGACTGCAAATGTGACAGGTAATAATATCATTGAATAACTTATTTATGAGGTTATTTGCCTTACACTGCTTCATGAGGATTGTTTATTTATTATTCGGGGAATGGACTGCATTGCTTACACAAATGTTACACAGGATAACTTTGAATTGCAATACAGTTAAGCAAAGAATAAGCACAGGCTTTTAGTCTATGGTCTAAAGGTGGGATATTTTCTGAAGCATCTGTGATGTCTAATTCATATGAGACAAGTAGCTTATTATTTATCTAAATTATAAACCTGATAAAGAAATCACTATTCCTTATTATAACCAATGGGGCAAAAGTATTTCATCTGAAAATTTTACACATATGAATATATTAAGAACTTAGAATATATATATATACATATATGCTTTCTAGACTCTCAATTTATGTTTTATTTCAAGAAATATTTGGTTATTATAAACACTGTGAATGTGTTCTCTAAATACCATTTTTACAGAAGACCAGAGGCTCTGGGTTGACTATTGTTTTTCTTTGAAATAAAGAGCAATACCTAGGACAATATATTCTTGGGCATACACAAAAAGCATCGAGAAAAATCCTGCCTTTTCTACTTATAGAGGTTTTTATAATCCACTTTTAGCTTTATTTAAGTGGTGATACACATGGGGACTATCCTTTGAAGAAAAAAACAAAAACTATTCAAGAAGGAAGACAGCACTCTCAGTGTAGGTACTGTGGAGATGAAACCAAAACCCAAAAACCAAAAAAAAAAAGTTATTTGTTTTATGTCACTTGCAACGAGAAGTAGGTCACATAAAGTTTTCTTAAATTAATGGTATTCCAGGCTATAAAACAGTAGAATATAATACATCAATTTCCTTCAGTTAATTTTGCAGTCAGTTTTATGTGTGATTTTTTAATCAATATCAAATATATCAAAAACATGTGTTTATTAATTTTACCCAATTTTTAAGCATAAATACATTTAAGCATTGATATTTCCTAAAGGAAACTTTATCTCTCAGGATGTATTAAAATGACATTAAGTCTCATACTCTGTATTGATTTCAGTTTAAGTGACACTTGCTCTAATTCTCAATATTGTTATAAACTGAAAAACAATGAAGTCAGCAAGTTATCTGAGAAGTTTGCAATCCACAGCCCACAATTTCTTTGAATCTTTTTGAAATTCACAGCATGAGAACATAGGTCCAGAGGGAACTAGAAAAGATATTAGCCAGCAGATGTTGGAATATTGGATTTTGGTCTCACAGATTTCAAATCCAAATGGTGAATAAGGAAAACTGGGATGAATTTCATATATAGGCTTAATATGAGGTGTCAGTAACACTTAAATTGCTTTAAATAGCAAATACCTTTTGCGTGCCATTTAATGTTTTACCTATGCTCTTCTCAGAAATATGAATCATTGCTGGGTGGGTCCTAACTTATGGAGGTTCCAGGGCTCAATTTACCTGGAGAAAGTTCACAGTGAGGAAGTCAGTGACCATGTGGTGTGGATAAAGTGGATTCATTGTGGTGCATTGAATGACTACAGAAGAGTGATGGGTAGTGAGCAGACAGAGGGCTACTTGTTTTTTTTTTTCAGTACAGCAAGGATGTGTATTCTGGCACTGTTTTTTACCTTGAATGTCCTGCCAAAACATTTCTGCTGAATCCACTTAAACCAAGGATGCCATATTAGAAATAAATTTCTTTTCCAAGAAATCATTGATTGTTTCACTGAATTTCAACTCTGACTAAAGTAGTGAAGTTGTTGAGAAAGGTTGGTATGTAGGGGTGGTCTTTGAATCCCCTTCCTCCTATGAGCTCTATTTCATCCTCTCTATTTCGGGGGAGTTCTTTTATGATTTTGAGAATCAGTAAGAATTAGACATGACATTCAGATAAAGATAAAAGTGTTAGCTTGATTGGAAAATTAAATTTGAATCTGGTCAGAATGAAGCATTCTATGCCTTTACCTCAGGTCTGGATCCCAGGGCTCACCTAGGGAACTGGTGTCTAGCATTCGCTCTGAAGTAACCTGCTCAGGCAGTGGCAACCTACTTTCACCCCTGAAAAGAAATAAGGGAACAAGGATATCTAGGAAGATATGGTTCTGCTGACATAAGTCGCAAAAACAAGGAAATCCTACTATTTGTGACAACATGGACTGTGTCAAAGAAAGACAAATACAATATGATATAACTTAAATGTGAAATCTAAAGGAATACTCAAGCTTAGAGAAATATCATACAATGGTGGCTGGGGGTGGGAATATTGGGGAGATGTCATTAAAGAATACACACTTGTAACTAGAATATGAACAAATTCTAAAGATCTAATGCACACAGTAGTGCACTACTGCAGTAAGCAATAAGAATTATTTACTTCCAGGTTATGAGATTGAATCTTAAATGTTTTCACCACAAGAAAAGAAATGATAAGTATGTGAAAAAGGTGTTAATTAATACTAAGGTGGCAATCATATTGCAGTGCATAAGTATTTCAAACAACACATTTCAGACCTTAACTTACACCACGTTATATGTCATTTCTAGCTCAGTTTTTAAAAAGGCAGACCCAGGGCTCTGAGATGGTTTGCTTATTGCATGAAGACTCAGGTAAGACATGGAAAATAACCTCTCCCGTATACAGCCCTTTTTTTCAACATTACCAGTTGGGAGTCACTTTTCAATATATTTTTGTAGTCTTTCATTTTATGGGTTATTTAACAATGTGGAAAGAAGGGAAAAATGAACACCCCATTATTTACTTCAATCATCAACTAAGTCAGGACTTCAAATTATCTGTAATTGAATGTATGACTATTCTGAATACATTTAATATTCACCAGAATAAGTTTTCTTATAAATGTGATCATATCACCCCTCAGACAGACAAAGAAACCAATCAAGCAAAAAGAAACTTTTAGTCTATGGAATCAAGTTAGAGGTTACCAGAAGGGAAGAGGCGAAGGGGTGGGAAAGCTGGGTAAACGGGGTGAATTCTATGGTAAAGGACAGATTTGGACTGTTGGTGATAAACTTAAGGTATTATAAACAAATGTTGATTTACAGTGGTGCACACCTTAAACCTATATGATATTATGACACAATTTTACTTCAACAGAACTAAAAATAATAATATAATTTTTAGTAAAATAATTTTCTCAATTGATTTTCCATAGTTGTTTGGATATAATCCAAAATCTTTGCTATCCTGCCATCTTTGTCATTGGGCTTGTTAAAATCAGGTCCTTGGAAAACAGTTCAGCTCAGTTTTCGTTATCCTCTCCTGGTGAACTTTTATTAATACATTGAGTTAAGTTGGTTTGCAAAACTCTGTGTTTCAGAGGTACAGATTTACCCCTTGATATCTGTATATACCTAACCCAGTTCAACTTTTGCCTAGAGTTTAGCAAATGCTGCCATTTCCCAAGTAGTAGCCATGTCTCTTCATACTTCTTTGCCTTCATATTTGCTGCTCCCTTACTTGAAACACTGTTTCCAACTTTCTTGTCCTCTACTGTTATTATTGAGTCTAAAAAACTCAGTTTAGGCAATATTAGTTACTCTTGGACACCCTCACTGAGTTGTTGAGACATTCTACCTTCAAGATGTTAGGTTTATTTGAATGTTCCTCATAGTCTTTTGTACATGTTTGCTGAGACTAGAAAGCAAGTCTTTCAGATATGTATATCCCTATAGTAAGCTATTGATAAATATTACCAAGATCGTTTCCTTCCTTAGGGACATGTTTTGAAATTTGTTCAATTCCCAGAAGTGCCTAATAGTAAGAACTTTGATTTTGATAGAAATATTTAAATGTGGATTCTTTATAAAATTCTTGGTAGCTCTAGTGATTTTGGAAGAATGTTTTGCTCACAAAATACTGTTCTTGCTTTTCTACTATTATCATTCTTTCAAAATACAAGTAAGCTGATTTTAATTTAATGTGTCTTAGTGTTTGTGAAATAGTCTTCAGATAATAATAAAAAAATATTATGTTTTGTTTTTCAGATTCTGAGATAATTGTTATTATGTTTTCCAGGCCATCATGAAGTTAAGTATATACTCTGACCCAAGTATTTAGATGATGTGATTATGAACTAGATTTACCAGTCTAGTTACATACTGCATCACAAATAAAAAAGAAAGATTAATCTTATAGGAAACAGAAAACATACTGTGATAAATTACTCTGATAATCTTCTTTAAAACTTTATTGAGAGGATGTTAAATATTTAACACAAAAGAAAAGTTGCACAACATGTCAGAGAGTTGTGAACTAGCTTCTTATGTTTATCTTGAAGTAGAAAGTGATTGCTATTTAGCCTTTTAACCCTAAATCCACTGGGGGAGAATTCAAAACAATTTTGAGGGCTAATTGACTTATTGAATCCACATCCCCCTCCTTATTGTGTATCTTTAAGCTCAATTTTGTCCATCAAAAATTATTTGCATGGTGTGCATTCTGATATGACTATCTGGGGACTGAAAAATGTGGTATGAATTATAAAGACTGACTTGCAATATTTAATAAAACCTTTGCTGTTTTACAGTTTCTTTCCAATTAAAAAAGACCTTCTATATTCATAAAGAAATAACTTTATTCACCCATCCTTTACTAAATATATACTAAATATTTATTATGTGGTAGGAGTACTTTTGTAAATGAGAAAAATAATGCACAAAGAAAAATATTTCAATATTTTTATAATTTAAAATTTGACTTATTTTATAGTAGACATGCCAATTTTGAGAAAAGTTGCTAGAGCAATAGGAGGAATTCTGGATATTCTTGATTTCATGCTCACCATTTTTTTGTGTTTTTCCATTTGCTCTGTTATTCTTTATATTTTATAATTTTTATCATTTTAAATCTTATAATTTTTATATATAATAAACTATATATGACATTTATGGTATGCAATGGTATATTTATATATGGCAACTTTCATAAGATTCATTATATATAAACATTTTATGCTCTACATTTTAAATAGCAATATTTATATTTACATGTACATTTGCATATATACATGTGAATGTAAATGACATATATGTTGCTATTTTATTTTCTGTGACATTTAAATATGATTTAGAGACATTGCTGATATATTCTTTTATAATAATTTTCCATTTGTAGCATATACTAAAATTAGGTTTTCTTACATGATTATGGGATAGTTATTAAAATACATCTTTTGAAATTAATGCTTTACTATTAAAATCTACAGTACATTTTTAAATTCCATTAATTGTCCCAGTATTTCTTTTGCAGGTATTTTATTAGCAACGAATCAATTCAATCACACACTGCATACAATCTTTAGTCAGGTTCTTTCTAGAGCAGTTTGTCTTTTTTACTTTCTTGATTGACAGTATTCAAGAGTATACATAAGTCATTTTGTAGAATGATCTTTAATTTGGATTTGTCTGACAGCTTCTCTTGATCATATTCAAGATGCTGTGACCCATATTTGGTAGACATACTATAGTAATGATATTGTGTCCTTATCAGTAAATTACATCTAGATTTAAATTATGTGGCTTTGTTCTTACACTGCTGATCACTGAGATGGTAGCAACCGGACCTGTCTATTGTAGTTATTATTTCCTTCTGATTTAATAGAGATTTGTGGGAGATAAACTGACAATGCAAATGCTGTTCCTTAAAACTTTTATATACTACTTTAGCATTTATTCAAAATTTTATTTCTTACATGTTTATTGGAATAACATTCTACTCTAAGGGAGAAATTTTTCTTTTCCTATTCATTTGTTCATTGTCCCAGAATTTATTAATTGCTTTGTAGGAATCCCTTCAAGCTGCTCTGTTTCCTTTTGTTGTATAAACATATTTATTGTGCTTTCTCATACCATAATATATTGTGGGAAATATGTGTCAATTTGTGCTATTTTTGTCCCAGCCCTAGAATCAGCATTTTCTCTGAGAAGTCCTTTTGTCTTTTAGAAGGGTATCTAAACACTAAAATCTCCATATTAGTTATATCCATTGCTACTGGCTCTCTGTCATTGCTTGTAGACTCCCTGTTAGTAGATAGAGCTAGAAAATGAGTGTGTATGTTTGTGTGCATTTGTGTGTATGTGTATGCATATATGCAGTTGTATTTTTATTTATGTCTACATTTATGTGTTGATGGTTTTTATCAGAGCATATGGGATGTGGCAAAACAGTTATAAAAGGTAAGTTCATAGCAATAAAACCAGACATCAAAAACCAAGGAACATCTCAAATTAAACACCTAACCATATACCTGAGATATAAAAAGAACAATTGAAATCCAAAATCCTGAAAGGAAGGAAATAATAAAAATTAGAGCTAAAATAAATGAAACTGAAACAAAAAGACCATCCCAAATGTTAATGAATACAAGAGCTGGTTCTTTGAAAAAATTAATATGATAGTTCTTTAGCCAGACTTAAAAAGAAAAAAAGAGAAAGTCTTCTAACAAGAATCAGATATGAAAGAATATTATAACAGACATTGCTTATATATCAAAGATCTTAAAGGATTACGATGAACATCTCTATGTCAACATAATAACCACTCTTGAAGAAATGGATAGATTTCTAGAATCCTACCACCTTCTAAAATTGATCCTGGAAGACATAAATAACAAAAACAGATCAATCACAAGTGCAGAAATTAAAGCGGCTATCAAAAGACTCTCTCTCAAATGAAAGGCCCAGATGACTTCACCAGTGAATTATAACAAACTTTCAAAGAAGACTTAGTCTATATCTGCCTTCAACACTTAAAAAAAATCAAAGACAAGGGAAAGCTTCCAAATACACTTAATGAGACTAACTTTACCGATTCCAAAACTAGGTAAGGACAGTATCAAAAAAGAAAACAATGGATACTTATCTCTGATAAATATAGCACAAAAATATTCATCCATATATTGGCAAACCAAATTCAATAGTACATTAAAATTTACACATCATGACCAAGCAGGATTTATTCCAGGAGTGCAAGGATAGTTCAATACATGTAAATCAATCAATGTAATAAATACATCAATCAACAAATGGATAAACAAACATTTTATGATCATATCAATAGATATAGAGAAAACATTTGGCAAGAGTTGGCAAGATTCAACATCTATTCAATATAAAAACTCTCCTAAAATGGGAATAGAAGCTACATTATTCAACATAATGAAAGTCAGATATCAAACTCACAGCTAACATCACTCTTAATGACAAAAAACTGAAATCTTTTTCCTAATATCTGGAACAAGACAAGGATGCCCACTCTTACCACTGCTATATAACATAGTCCTAAAAAGCTTGTCAGATAAATAAGATGAGAAAATGACACTTAAGGAATCAGAATTGTAAAAGAAAAATCAAAATGATCATTTTTTGCTGATGAAATGATAATATACCTAGAAAACCTTAAAAACCCCATCAAAAATCAGTTAGCTATAATAAACAAATGCAGCAAAATAGCAGTATATAAAATCAATTTACAAAAGTTTAAAGCAATTTTGTATGCAATGACAAAGAAAGAGAAATCAAGAAAGATATCCTATTCAAAATCTCATCAAAAAAGGTAAAATAACTGGGAATAAATTTAACAGGAATTTCAGAGACCTATACAATGAAAACTGTAAGACACTGATAAAAGAAAGAGAAGAGAAGAAAAGAGAGATGGAAGAATATGCCATGTTTGTGAATGGGAAGAATCAAC
Source organism: Solenodon paradoxus (assembly GCA_004363575.1). Classification (NCBI taxonomy): domain Eukaryota; kingdom Metazoa; phylum Chordata; class Mammalia; order Eulipotyphla; family Solenodontidae; genus Solenodon; species Solenodon paradoxus. Next base: position 558,223 of record RJWH01000005.1, read on the forward strand.
ATAATTAAAATGGCCATCTTACCAAAAGCAAAATACAAATAAAAAAGTTAATACTGCTCCTATCAAAATTTCAGGGACATTTTTCACAGAATTTGATAAAACAAAACTGAAGTGTGTATGGAACCACAAAAGACCTCTAATAACCAAAACTAGCTTCAAAAAATAAAGAATAGAGTAATTGCGTTCTCTGACTTCAAACTATGCTAAAAAGCAATTATCATCGAACTAGTATGGTAATGGTACAAAAACAGAATCTTTGACCGGTGGAATAAAAGCGAAAGTCCCAAAGTGAAGTCACACCTATACGGGCAGTTGATCTATGAATAAGGAGTGAAAAACATACACTAAAGGAAGGAAAACCTATTTGACACATGATGCTGACAAAATTAGTCACCTGACAGAAAAGAATATAAATTACTCATTGGTGTCAAATGCCAAAATTAACTAAAAACAGATCAAACACCTGGATGTGGGACCTGAAGTCATAAAATACAGGGGAAAATGCTCCATGACATCAACCTCATGTCTTTGGGGAAGGAACACTTATGGTAAAAGAAGCTAATGTGAAACTAAAGTGTTGAAACTACATCAAACTAAAAAGTGTCTGTACAGCAAGAGAAACCGCCACTGAAACAAAAAGACAACCCACTGAATGTGAGAAGACACGTGCATAACATATACCAGACAAGAGCATAATATTCAAAATATATAAAGAGTTCATATACCTTCACAACAAAAAGGTAAATGACTCATTCAAAAAATGGGCAAAAGAATTGAATAGATACCTTCTTAGAGAAGACACACAGATGACCTATAAACACATGAAAAAATGTTCTACATCTCTCATCAATATAGAAATGAAGATAAAATCTACAATGTGATACCACCTTACACCAGTGAGAATAGCCTGCATCGAAACAAGAATTGTTGGAGAAGGTGTGGAGAAAAAGAGGAACTCTCCTATTCTGTTGTTGGGAATGTAAATAAGTGCAACATTTTTAGAAGACGATGTGGCAATTCCTCAAGAAATGGAAATGGAAAAACCGTTCAATCCAGCAATCCCACGTCTAACTATATACCCAAAGAATACAAAAGCACAGCACATCTTGATGGAGTAGCAGTTAGTCAGATACCTTTGGCTAAGAACATAGGCCACATATCCCAAGGACCCAGGTTTAAGACCAGGAACTGGAATAAAAAGCAAGATCAACAACTAAATAAAGTAAATAAAGTGCTTTTCCTCCTCTCTTCCTACCTGTATCTGCTTGCCTTCATTACTGCCCATACTGTTTTTATTTATATATATATATATATGTAGATAGATAGATAGATAGATATGTATACATATATTTATATATCTTATTAGACTTTTATGCAGCTATTAAAAATAGATGCAACCATGCCGTTTACACTAAACTGGTTGAAATTGGAGGGGATCATGCTAAGTAAAAAAAGCCAGAAAAGGAAAAGAGAAGTGCAGGATGTATTCCACTCATGTAGAATATAAAGAAACAAAACAAGTGAACTGACAAACCTCAGCAAGATTCACAGGACAAAAGACTGTGGTTACTAATACAGTGGGAGGGAGGTAGAAACGAGGGAAGGAAGGGGTTAACAAGGTAAAGACATTATTTGGTATCTAGGAATATAATTATATTTTGTATGTTAACCTTGTATGTTGCATTTTGGGGGTACTCCCAGAAATCTACTGCTGGTAGGTGTGGTATGAAATGCACATAGAGTGTAAAGTGGGACTTCGATGGCCTGAAAAGTAATATAAACAAAAGAAATAACACAAAAATTTGAAAATACAATAAATTGAAAACATGTGCTCACACTGATACCTTCTATTTTAATTTGATACCCCAGGTTACATTTCACCCCTTTTCATAGTTGCAAATGCCCTTGTGCTGGTTAATTTATGTATCAGCTTGGTTGAGTTATGGTACCCAGTTGTTTGGTCAAATACGAATTGAGATGCTGCCTTGAGGTAATTTTAAGGTGTGATGAATGTTTAAATTAGTAGACTTCCTATAAATCAAATTACCCTCCATAATGTAGAGCCTCATTCAAACAGTTTAACGTTTTAGGGAAAGGCTTTGCAAGACTGAGAGAATTCTCTACAGACTATTTTTGGACTCAAGATTATAAACATCAATTCTTCCCCAGATAACTAGCCTGTTAGCCTGCAGATTTCAGACATACCAGCCCCTGTAATCACATGTCAATTCCTTAATCACACTATTTTAGGCTTGAGTACTTAGAAAATAGATTCAAAATTGTGAATCCACACTACTGTGAAAATCTAATCTTCTGATTAAAGTTCAATATTTGTTTAAATGCTATTTTAAGATTAAAATTAACACAGTAATTAAAAAGGTACAAATATTAAGTGCACAGTACAATAAATGTACCTATTTTTTGATGGAGACACGTTTTAATATTGATAAGGTTCAATACGGCAATATTTCCCTTCACTGTTATTGTTTTATGTGTTCAGTTCTAAATCTTTTCCAATTTCCATGGAGCAAATTGTTGCCCCACATTTTATTCTTCTAAAATCTTTATAAGCAACAGAACTTATACTTAGATCTGTGATCTATCACAAATTGATTTTTACATGTATGATATAAGGAGTAGTTGCTGTTCATTTTTTGTTGCTTCATTGGTGGATTTTTATTTCTTCATTTCGCCACTTAAATGTTTTAGCCCCATTGTCAAAAATAAATTGACTATGTAAGTGTGGGTTTCTTTCTGAGTCTTATTCTTAGTTCTTACATCAATACCAAAGTGTTTTCAATTACTGTAGGTTTGCAATAATTCTTGAAATCAGGAAGTGTAAGCCCTCTACATTTTTCTTTTATAAGAATATGCATTCTATATAAATTTTAAGAACAGATTATTAATGTATTAAAAAAAAGTACTGCTTGAATTTATTGAGATTGTATCAACTCTGAATCAGTTTGAGAAAAATTGACATCCTTAAATATAATGTCTTTCTGTCAATAAACATGATATACCTATACTTTTATTTAGGTCTTTAATTTCTTTCAGAAATGCTTTGCTGTATTATTTGAGGTCTTGTGTATTTGGTTAAATTTATTCACAAATATTTTATTATTTTGATCATATGTTAAGACTTGCATAAAGTTTGTTTTCCAAATATTTGTTGTTGGTATATAGGAATATAATTATTTTTTGTATGCTTACCTTGTTTATTACATTTTGGGGATACTCCCAGAATTCTACTCATTCAGGTACTAATATGGAATATTTAATGGAATACGATACAAAACTGAAATTGGAGAAAATACAAATGTAACATTCAGTAAGTTACTGCAGTACAGTTATCTGAGTAACTACAATTCAAGAGAATTGGTATTACCAGCAACCTAAATGCACTCTGATGCTCAAACCAGCTACAGTCTACTGCAACCTCAGCAATCTAACCCATATTTTGATTTCGAACACCACATCTAATTTTATCTCTGTGAATTTTATGTCTACGAATAGAATCATATTCTTGTATCTTTTTCTTGGCGGCATTATATGTTTTATACAAAATGAACCTTTTTTCTCTTTTTATTACTATTTCATCAGTTTACAATGCTACTTTCATTTCACGAGAATAGATTGATACCTCAGTCTTTGTGTCTATCCACTATTCCCTCTACTATTTTTATTGTCATTCATTATTGTTATAGAGTGTTATCTGTACTTCACTGATTTTCATTATTGAATAATACTTAAGTTTGTATTAGTTTATTGCAGTTTATTCATCCATTCTATTTTTGATAGACATTTCAGTAGTTTCCAGTACTGGAATATAAAGAATGTTACTGTGGTGAATATTTAATTGCACAAAAAAAATGAACTATTTTGGAATAAATTTAACCAATGAAGCAAAAGACCTGTACTTTGAAAACTATAAAACATTTTAAAGATAAATAGAAGACACAAAGAAATGTAAAGTTAATCTATGCTCATGGATTGGAAAAATTAATATTGCTAAAATGACTATTACCTAATGCAGTATACAAATTTAATGCAATCTCCATCAAAATCACAAAGACATTTTTCACATAAATAGGAAAAAAATGAACATTATTTGGAACTACAAAAGATCCGAAAGAGCAAAAACAATTTGAGGAAAAAAAAATAAAGTGCCTTGACGCCTGACTTCAGACAATACTATAGAGTAATATGAGTCAATTTACCATGGTGTTGAAATAAAAACAGACACACATATCGATGGAACAGAACTAAGAGCCCCCAAATAAACCCACACATATACGAATAAATTGTTTATGAAAAAAGAGCCAGGAGTATATAATAGGGAAAGGGCAAAATATTCAATAAATGGTGTTAGGAAAACTCCACAGCCACATGCAAAAGGTTGAAACTAGATCACTACCTAATATCATACACAAAAATTGATTCAAAATGGATTAAAGATTTGTATGCAAGACCTGAAACCATAACAAAAGAAACTTAGGCAAAACACTTACTGATACTGACCTAAGAGACATCTTTGAAAACTGAACTCCATTGTTAAGGGCAGCAAAATCCAAAAGGAGACTGCATCAAGCCAAAAAGCTCTGCACAACGAAAGAAACTCCCACTAAAATGAGAATATAGCTGATGGAATGGTAGAAGATAGCTGCATATCATACATCTGACAAGGAGATAATACCCAAAGTATATAAAGAACTCATAACACTCAACAAATGAAAGCCAAACAATCCAATTAAAAAGTGGGCAGAACACATTAATAGGTTTTGCTCCAAGGAAAAATACAGATAGCTAACAGGAACAGGAAAATATATACCACTTCATGCAATCTTTTTAACTCACTTATTTGTATTAGTAGTTCCTTTTTAACGTGCAAGTATTTTTTAAAATTTTGTAAAAGGAGCATTTGATCATAGAGGTTTAAGTTGTGCCATAACAAACTTCTTGAAAGCGAATTCCCACATTTCTTGGGAAATCTAAGCTAAGACAACAGATTTTCTCCACAAAAACTGTCAATGTTTGTGGGGGAAATACGTTCACATATACAAAAACTGAAAGGTACAAGAGTACACAGTAAGAGTATACACATCCCCTCCCTGTTCCATTCATCCTCTACACAGACAACTAGCGTTGCCAGTATAGTGAAATAATTACAGCCTTTAGAGAAAATAACCTTGATGATTACTATAAATACATTCCAGAATAAACTTGTAAATATTTTCATGTGATCTTCAAATTGAAGTAATTTTTTTCTTTTCTTTCCAATCTCTATGCCTTTAAGTATGTTGGTGAAATGTACACAAAACTCACTTATTACATTTGTAGTATCTAAATCAGTTGTAGTGATAACCTCTCTTTCATTGCTGATAGTTGTTTGTACACTCTATTTTCTTCATTAATCTTTCAGAGGTCTTATATTTTCTTTTCAGCATTTAACTTTGTGAGTTTTCTTCATGGTTAGTTTTTTGTCTGTATCATTGATCCTTCTCTTATGTTGAATTTGTGTTGAATTTATCTATTGTTTTCTAACATCCATACAGAGACACCTAAGTACTTGATTTTAAACGTCTTACGAAAAAAATAATCATTTTTTTCTAAAAACTATTTTAGTATTGTCTCACAAATTTATACACTCAGACTTCAATGTTTCTCATGTCATTCAATTCAGAATATTTCTTATTTCCCATAAGATTTTTTTTAATTCCGTGAGCCACTTAGAAATTAATTGTTTAAATTGGAATATTTAGGGGATTCTCCAGATGCATTTTTATTAATAATTCTAGTTAAATTCTGTTTTGATCAAAGCACATACTCTATAACATTTCCTTTAGATTTTTTAACAATTATTTTGTACCAACATATTTCTATCTTGTCAAACATTCCATGTGCAGTTGCAAAGAAGGTGTATTTTGTAGTTGGTGGATGTAAAAACGTCATTATGTAAAAGTGGGAGGTACAGATCTTTTATACCCTTGCATTTAAAAAAAATAAAATAAATTTCTAAGTGTATTTTTTAAAAATAAACTATTACTGTATATTTGTCTATTCTCTGCTGTATACCCTTTTTTGGGTATTTCAGTTGAAATATGTACCTAGTATGACAGCTTTTAACATCTTTCATGCAATAGGAACAGCAAATACCTATTATAAGTATTAAACTGCAATGAAATTCTCCATGGATATGCCAGTTAAAGTTACACTTATTCATACACTAAGCTGTTTTAGAATCTACTTTATGTCAAGTCACATGGAAGATACAGATAATAAAATATTCCCATCCTTGAGGATTTCCCTTCCCAAAAGATAAGTAAATAATATAAACTTTTAAGATATGTACTTTAAGCACAGAAAATAAACATTATGAAAGACAATGATTTTGTCACTACGTAAACTTTTTTATTTAAACATATTCAAGTTCTAACACCTCAAATTGTATTTAGATATTACATACCTGATATTATGAGAAATATTTTACTGTTGGGAAAATGCAATTTAATGTAGTATAAGGGCCTACTTTGATCTTGACTCTGCACTGATTCACTAATTGTTGAATGTTGGGCAGTTGCCAGACTGCATATCAGTTTTCTCAATTGTATAATGAAAAGTTTCACAGTTAAGTAGAACTATGATCTAGATATCTGAATCCTAAGGCCAGTAGGATTTTCAACACACAAGTTTGCCTTTATAATTTGTCTGACTGAAAATTATCTTTAGAACGCTGTAGCATCATAAATGAGAAGCTTAAAATTTTGGTTCCAAGTCTATTTTCATATTAAATATGCTACAAAAGTAATATAGATGAGTTCAGAATTAGCTTGGAAATACATTATTAGAAATGAATTGATGGAAAATGTAAAAATGTTTGCCTGTTTACACATGAAATTAAATTAAATTGAAACAAAATGTCAATTTAATTGAAAATGTATAGATACGGAATAATTTAGAGGAAATTTTATAATTTGACAGTTCAATTTAAATAAAGGACTATCTTATCTTAAATTTCATGAGATGAAAATTGAACCTAATAAATCTTTAAAATGAATTTCAATTTCCAGCTCTTTATAATCAAATTATTTTAGCCTTTTAAAATAGAAACCTTTGACTATTTTGACTTTTCTGTTTTCTTTGATGCCTACTTTTAGTATCTAAGCCATTATTTTCCTTTTGCCTCACCATTTCCTCTCAGTTCTCAGGTCTGTACTTTACTCATGGCATCTTATCCCTTTACCTCTTCACCCAGTATTTTCTAAGATAAACATTTTGTGAGATGAATAGCACTAACACATTACTTTCATCATTTCTCTCAGAAGCTTAGATTTTCCAAATGTCAATTATTTGACCTTTGCAGGATTGCATAATCTATGCCAGTATTATCTGTTTGATAATATATCCTGTGATCTCTCTTCTCTCCATTCCCATATCCTTTTAACTATCCTCTGTTTGCACCATGGCTTTCAGAATGGTGATGTCCTGCCCTTAGAACAACGTCTATGCATTGGCAACATTCCATGTCCTTCTTCTTTGACTTAATTTCCTCCTGCATCTAAGAATTTTCTGTGCTGTAGCTCGACAACTTCCAAGTAATGATCAGGATCACAAATCAGTGTGGTAAGTCCCAGTTTCCCTCTCCCTGGTGGTGGATAATTGTGAAATGACTCCACATGGCTCTTGTTTAGGAAAAACAATGTCCTTTTCCCAAAAATGTTTATGTCCTAACCCCCAGAAAACCACGTATTGTACCTGGGAGACTGTGCTGATGTGATTGAATTAAGTACCTTGAGATGGGGAGATTATCTGTCTTGAATCATCTAGGTAATTTCATTGTAATTACAAGGGTTTTGATGAAAGAAGAGAGGGAGGCAGAAAAGTCAGAGAAAGTGAAACGATGATGGAAGCAGAATGATGCCTCTGCTGGAAGGGGCCAGAAGCCAAGGAATGGGAATGCCTCTAGAGTCTGGAAAAGTCAAGGAAAGAGATTTTCTCTTAGCACTTCTAGAAGGGGTTTGGCTCTGCTGGCACCTTGTTTTAGCTCTGTATTAGAAACTTTTGTACTTCTGATCTCCAGCACCATTCGCTAAAATTTTGTGTTGTTTTAAGTCAATAAGTTTGTGGTAAATTTGTTATAGTAATGATGTGGAACTAATATACTGTCTCAGCGCTCTCCAGGAGAATTGAACTCCATTTACCTACTGGAGTCATCCACTCATCATTACATCCTTCACTGGTGTGTGTCCTTCTAAGTCACATTCCCTCCTTCCTCACATATGCTTCCTGAATTCACGCCCAAATAAACTACCTCCCCTTTAGGGCCTTTGTGGGAAAATCTGAACAAGACATTGCTTTAATTTCTGTCTCCTTGTTTTGTCTACCCTTTCCTCCTGTCCAGAAAGCTCTTCTTGCCTTTGAATTCCATTTTCTTCAAGGCCACGTTTGTTTTTCACTTCCTTTTCTATGAGAATTTTTTTCCTATTATAACCCACAAATCCCTTTTCTTCTTGTAACTTCTTTTTCTCCTCTCATAAGTATAATTCCCATTCTCTGAAAGTTTTGTATGATTTTTCTACTTATCTGTAGAGTCTACATTTAAGTTCTCAAAGACCTATTACTTGTGAGATGGGCCATATTAGATAAGTGAGGCTACCTGGACTGAATAAGAACTTTCGTCATTCTCAGTCAGACTCAAAGGTAAATGTTAATGAAGAATCTTCTGTATTATTCCAATGCAGGAATAAAAAAAAATTGCCAAATCCTTGCCCAGAGGGAGCTTAAATACTTGTACGTGGTGTGTCAGAACACAGACAAAATAAATAAAGTATTTAGTATGGTAGATGGTGATAATGCTAAAGAGAAAAATAAATCAGGAAAAAAGAGGAGGTTAGAGATGAGTTACAGGATAATTTTATATAGTGGGCCAAAGGATGGTCTTTCTTCACTAAGGAAGGTAAAGAATTGAAAGATAAGGGAGAAAAATGAGATGATATCTGGAACAATGTTTATGGTAAAGAGATAAGGTAAATAGTGGTGAAAAAGCCCTAGACTGAAATGTACCTAGTGTGTTCAAGGAATTATAAGGTGTGTTATGCTGATATAACAGAATGAACAAGGGAGAATCAGTATGGGATAGAGTCAGAGAGTTAATGTGTTATACACTTCTCAGCATTCCCAGAATATATATTCCCAGTGTGTGCCTATTGTCCTGAGATAGTTATAACTGTGCCTCATTTTTTAATGTTTTTTTATTCTGCTCTTAGGCCATTATAGAGCTTGGCTTCTAGCTGGTATCATTAAAAGTCTTGAATGGTGGTTTCTCATCAGATAAATGTCATGATTTCATTTACATACAAGAGAGTCAATCCTGACTGCTATATTGAGAAGAGAATAAAGTTTTATTTTTCCAGGGAAAAAGAAAGCAAGGTCATAAACTGATTGTGAGGATAGTCAATAAGATGTTGGCATTGTGAAGAGAAAGGAGAGAAATTTGGTTGATTAGCAAGCATTAGCGATAACAAATTCTAGGCTATGATCACGAGAATGAGGAACCGAGGGAATGTAAAGGAGGAAGCACTTGGAGGAGAAGTAAAAGCTACTGAAAAACCATAGTACTGGAAGAACATCTGTGTTTAGACAAATGCAACTAGAATCATATTAGGAGATCTGCATGGTAAAAGTGATGATAACTAATAATAAATGTTCTCCAATATAGAGTGTAATTTGAAATGTGATTTTCTGGCATGCTATTTAAAGCCATCTGTTGACAAATATAAAATAAAAAATTTTCAGTTGCAAGAGAAGAATCAAAAAAGGCAGTATGGTACAATCTTTGTGTCAGAACAATAATGCCACTCAGTAAAATGTCTCCTCTGTAATTAGATTTCAGCTGTACTGCTCATTATCATTCTCATTTTTGAAAAAAATCTGAGAGCAAAAACAAAAGAAGTTTTGGGTTTAGCTTCCCAGTATAATTTTCAACTATAATTTAGATTCCAAGAAATTTGTTCTGAAAACTGGGACAAATAAGCATTTATAAATATGAGATCTGGGAAATCATCATCTTAGTAAAATTAAACAATATCCTTTTTAAATTATTGAATGCAGAGCTTGTATATTCTTCATGGCATTATGTTGCTATAGTCAGTCTTATGAACCAGGTGTGTTTATCCTCATTTTAACTGACCAACTAAATGTCAGAGAAATTAAGTGACTTGTGTCAAATGTATTCTTTATTTAACCAAAAATAATTCATTATTTATCATGCTACTATGCAAAACATCAAAGTGGGCAAAAAAGACAGCTCCTCCCTTATATAGCTTACAGTCTCTCAGAAGAAACTATTTATGGAACATTCAAATTTTGCAAAAATTATGTAAGAATCTATTACACCCATGTTATCAGAAAAAGTATTTGACAAGTTTAATGATTTTCTTAGCTCCTCTAAGAGTTTCCGCTTCTCAAATCTTATCTGCCTTCTGAAACTGTGTCCTTTTGGTACTGGCATGTGCATAAATTAACTATAAACCTTCATGGCATTTAGGGACTATTGCTCTTTTTTTGGGGGGGGGACATAATAAAAGAGGTATGGATATGGAGAAATGTTCCCCTGGGGCCTTAATCCATGTTAATCAGAATAGTAGTTTAGGGATGTAGATTATACTGTATCATGTTAGGTGTCTATGCTAGTGACAGAGGCTGCCATGCAATTTTTAATGTTTTGTATGTGTACGTGTGTGTATATGTGTGTGTGTGTGTGTGTGTGTGTGAGAGAGAGAGAGAGAGAGAGAGAGAGAGAGAGAGTGAAAGAGAGAGAGTGAAGTGGGAAGATGACCAAAGTGAAACTTCTACCCCACCTGGCTTTAAATGTATTAGTCATGGGAACTATGCCTGGAGAGGTGTGAAGTATTAGATCACATTGCATTGGAGGACTTCTAAAAGTTTGGCTTTCTTCATTAAAGCAGTGAGCAGCTATTGACATTCGCATCACTCTGGTTGTACTATGAAGAATAGACTAGAAGAGGGAAAAAAAATGATTTGCAAAGAACCTAACCATTAAGCTACTGTAAGAGAAAATGATGGGCTGGATCAGGGGAATTGTGGTAAAGACACAGAAGTCTATTGATCTAATATTTGGAAGATAAAATAGACTCACTATTAAGACTGTGTGAGAGGATAGGGGAACAGGAAGACTCCCAAAACACCATGCACCTGTTTAGAGAGTGGTACCTATTCTGAAGTGGGAAACACTGGCAGTGGGCCAGGTTAGCATTCAGGTTAGGGCTGTTATATTTTAAGGGGAGAAAATGTTGATTTTGAAGTGATTTTTGAGAAAATCAAGTGAAAATATCAAATTGCTGGTTATAAGGGTTTGACTTTCAAAGGAAATATGTCAGTGGGAAAGACAAGTATAAATGTGAGTCATCCATGTGTAGGTAGTAATTGAAGTCACAGATACGGAGGAGATTTAATAAGAAAATGAGAATTTAGTGCTGAGTCGTCAGGAGACTGAAACCTCAAGGCTAGGCACTTATCACTCTCCACAACATCTAAGTTGCCATCTTTTCTCACCTTGCTTACAGCATCAATCTCCTTATTATTCTAGGAGTGGCAGTAAAGAGCCTGTAGGATACCAACTCTCTTAGACTGGGTGACTTAACCATCTTTTCCTACTAGATCTGAACACTGAGAAGCCCTAGATCAAGGCACTGGCCAATTGGTTCCTGGTGAGGACTCCTCCTGACCTGCAGATGACCACTTTCACGCTTTATCGTCACATAGCAGAGAGAGAAGACAAAAACTATTATGTTTCTTTCTGTAAGCAGGCTATTGCATTCTTATGATAAAATTAGCTTCCAAAGGCTCCGCCTCCAAATACTATCACATTGGGCTTCAACACATAGATTGGGGATTGGGGAGACAAAAATATCAGTCCTTAATACCTTCTGCATTTCTTCTGCCTTGTGAGGTACATATTAAAGTTGAGCCATGACTTGAGAGGTTCTCAGGGGAATGGGTATCCTAAGTTAAGGTAGGAGGGAGAGGGAGACACAGGAATAAAAAAAAGAGAATTCAGAGGAGTTTTCTGATTATGAAAAGATAATTTCTGAGGATCCAATGATAGGATTTTGGAGGTGGAGCTGGTATGATTTCAGTGTTTGATATTAACCAATGAAGACTATGGTGATTTAGCATCATTAGTCTTTTTTGGGGAGGATGCTAGACTTACTCATTACTTGTTACCTTGCCCTACTTATCACTTACTTATTCAGTACTTATTGACTTACTTATTATTAGTCATTAGTTTACTTACTTATTACTTGTTTACTCATTATTACTTACTTACTGCCCAGATAACATTTTTTCCATGGTAAGTTTGGATGTGGTTCTTCTATATTCTACACATTGGTGTCCCAAAGTTGCCAAAAACTTACCGAGTAACTTTTTTATGTTAGTAGTTATCAGACTTCCATGTGTGTAAGAAATCCCTGGATAACTATTAATATTTTCATTTTTTTGTGATCTACCTACCCCCAAATTTCTGTTTTTGAGTCTGAGGAGTAATACATATACATCTATGACTGCCCCTTACCTCAGCCTAGGTGGGTGGTTTTTATTGTTTTGTGAGGTGGATGTTGTGCTCTGTCTGGTGATGTGCATATAAATAAGAAATGTTCCTCACTGTGAAAGAATTAAATACTTTCAGTGCAAAATTTTCTAGTATTTTTTTGTTTTCCTAAGCATAATATTTATTTTTAATTGCACAATTTAAAATTACATGATAAAGGTGCTTTTTGTTTTGCACAGGTGCAAACTTTCCTGCCAGACCTTTTTTTTTTTAAATCATCCACTGACTGTTTTTAGTTATTATTTTATACAGATATAGAATTATATCATCCTCTGATTTTTGGAGTTTCTGACCTTTGGCACTAAATGAATTTGACGTTTTACTATTGGTAGCCATTCTATTATTTACTGTGCTTTTAAAAAAGAGTTATGTGTGATATGTATTTGCCGTCAACTGCTGTTTTCAATTGATCATTATTTCATATTTTCAAGTATTTTGAGAACGCTCATTCACAATTGGCTTTGTTGCAAACACAGTTGATGAAGACACAGAGAATTTAACAATTATGTATTTGATTTTCTTCTCCAATAATTTAATCATCTACTTTATCACCTGAAACCTAGATCATACTCATTATAAAGGGATTATCTGGACATGTTGATGGAAGAAATATATTTTTCCCATCATGACTCATGCAGATTGGAAGATCACAGGATGAGACATTTCTGACTAAATATGATGTTATGTATTTAAAATTCCTTGGAAAAAATAACTCTATTCATTAAATATAATACTTATCTCATCATTGGGAAGACAATTTCCTTGTTGGGAAGAAAAAATCTATTTCTAGTTCTGAAGAAATCTTTATTCAAGTTCCTCTAGAGAGAACTTGGGGAACAAATGGAATCTGGACAGTGAAATTTGATCAGGGAGCGAGAGTGGGTGATGGAGAAAAATGTCCAAACATCTGGATAAATATCTCCTGGAAATGAGAGAACTAGCAAAAAAAATAACAAAAATTCTGCCAGTCTAAAATGAGAGAATAGAAAGAATGGAAATTCTTAAATGAATTAAGTTCATGTTGATAAAAAATTGTTGTGCGAATATGAGATAGAATGAGCTTCGTTCTCATCGGCAGAGTTGTCCAAGGGCTAGAAGACCGCACAGCAGCTGTTGCAAGAGAGATTGTGATCTTCCTCTGGTGACACGGGGGGTGTCTGCAGACTGGAAAACTTGGTAAACACATCTGACATTCTAGAACATACTTTATGTAGATAATCTGAAGGTGATTACAGAATGAATTAATACTTATATGCTCTTTATTTCTAAGACACATTTGATAAATGGGAAAATTCATTACTAAATTGTCAATCCTTTAGTATTTAATTGATGCCTTCATTACTAAACATGAAGTGTTGTAGATAATAGGCACATTGAACCCCAATGATCTCTCCGACAGTCTCTGTGTCTAGTTCTAAGACGTCTTAGCCAAATTACAGTTCTGTTACTGTGCTTGCATTGAGCTCAATTGTTTATTTGCTTCGGTAAAAATGATGTAACAAGTCTGTGGAATTTACTCTCCCACAGTATTGTCACTAACCTGATTGTCCCCTACTTATTTTTACAGGAAACTTAGCATCCTTTAGGTAATTTTATGGCAGAAACTCCAATATTTTTTTAAATGCAAGAAAGCTAAAATAAATGCTATTTTATTTAAATTTATTTCAGGCTGCTTTTGACATTAATATAAGATGATCTGTTTGAATGAGGATGGGGAAGTGAAATAATAAATCCTCAACTCTATTTTAGTTTTTTCAGAGAGTGGTTTAATTACTGCTTTCACATTAGTGCAAATTTCAAAAATAACAAACACATATAATACACTAATTACAAAATATATTGAAAATTACAATGGGGTATCAGGAATACTGGATTTTTTTATGCCATGGTTTTTCTCCAGAAGTATTTGAAATTCAGTTTTGACTATAAATGTATGTATGCAAGTTTTTATATTCATATTTTATATATATTTGTATTTTATATACATTATATGTTCTATATACATAGTATACACATATGATATACATTTTATGTATTCATAATTTTATACATTTTATATGCAATAGAAAAAATATCCATAGTTAATTATATTATGTATTTAAATAGTTAAATAGCATTGCATAAGTTTCTATTTCTTCAAATCAACCTATTTCTTCAAATTGTTTGATACTGCCAGTACTTGACCTTTTAATATGACCAAGATTTTGGAATTATAAATTTAGAGTAGACTTTGAGAGATTTTCAAATACAGTAAAATTAAGTTACATAAAACACAACATTTTTGTCACATTACCCTAAGGGAAATTAAGGCTCAGAGAGATTAATATACTAATGTTACATAGTTTGAGACTTTAATGCTGTTCTTAATCAAAATAGTGTGTTTTTTCTATCTCCTGCAACTATCCAGAATTTTATGAGTGAAGTTCTCAGTTGATATTCATGATATAGTGCTTGTGTATTTTGGGCTTAAATACGTGTCTTATGGAGAAAAATATCCTTAATTATTTAGGTCGCTATTCCAATCACTCTGTACTTTCCTTCTAATAGTAAGTTATTATGGTGAAAAGAGCATGAATTTTGGAGGAAGACAGATCAAACATTTTTTAAATTATTTATTTAATTTTTGGTTTGCAATGTTATATTCATTCTGGGACATTAGCATTTGTCTCATTCATGTTTCACACCACACACACAACCAGAGTTCCAGTGCCCTTTACCACCACCTTTCCCCCTCTACTGCCTCGCCACAACTCCTGCCTTAACCACAGTCCTGTGTCCTGTTGCTTTTGTTGGGATCCGCGTGCTCATTTATTTCATTTCACTATATTCCACATATGAGTGAAACCATCTTTTTTTCTCTTTTTCTTTCTGACTTATTTCGCTTCACATGAGTCCCTCCACTTCCATCCAGATTGTTGTAAAGGGCACAATTACTTCCTTTATAATTGTGGCATTGAATAATTGAGTATGTACCAGAACTTCTTTAACCAGCCATCTGTTAATGGGCATTTAGGTTGTTTCCAAAGGAAGACAGATTTTGTTTTCAGACTTCATCGACTCCTCTGTAAAATGCAAATTAAATGCATCCTGCAGAGATTTCATGAAAATTAAAGATAGTGTTTGTAAAATTAATGAATCTGCTGTCCCATTTTGCCTCCCTCTACCACTTGTTTTCATCTACAGGGTCCTGCTTCTGGAATTCATTATTCTTTATGGAAACTGAATTTTTCTTGTTAAAATTAAGAGAAGTTCATTGATCCCTAAGGATGTTATAGGGAGCAATATTTGTGCTTTCAACTAAACTTGCATTTCAAAGAGTACAGATGGGAGGGCAATTTTTTTTTAAAGCAATTTGTCATGGCAGAATACCACCAATGAGGAAGACGGAAAAAAGTCATCCAGATTTTCCTTACTAGTGTTCTCCAAATATCACTGTTCTTATAACCGACACTACTGATGTGTAAATCAACCTTGCTTGGTGTGTAATGATTGTGATCAGGACAGTGGCAACAAATTGATAATACCATGCTTTAAATTTAAAGAAACCAGAAGTTTAACCCTTCAGGTTGCTTAATTCAACATTCACAAACAGCGGTTGTATAGTATTTTCTTTTTTAGGAGCCATCTCAGAAAACGGTTTGGATTAGTAACTTACTGTTTGCAACTTATTCAAACTTCATAAGAACATAGACTCAGAGAAATGAGCAATATTCCTTTGCCAGCAGAATAGTAGCAATCTCTGAGCCTGTGAGTTCTGCTGGTGGTTTTGCCAGATCTGCAGTTCTGACACATAGTAAGCTATTATTCACAAATATTAGTATTTGGGGTCAGGGGGAGGGTGGTGATGCAAAGCTTTGTGTATCATACAAGCTTGTAGTGGGTGGTGAAAAATCCTTGAAGCTTTTCGACCTTCTTCACAAATTTTAGTGTCTGTGTGTTTGGTGGCATGGTTTACTGTTCCTGAAGAGGAGTTTGGTTGTTTGGAACTGTAACTAAAGTGGAAATATGGAAGTTAGATAAAGATCTGGGCTTTAAGGCTTCAAATAAACTGTCTGTATCACATCAACACATTAATGTATGGTAGTTTTATAAAAGTTAATAAAACCAGAAACCAGAATAAGCTCTAAAATTCCTGAATATATATATATAAGATTTTTTTTTTAGATGAAAAGCATTTGTTAGGGAGAGGTGTTTATTTTAACAGGAAGAATATTTTTGGCAAAAAATTTTTAAAAGATATATGCCTAGCATTTTTACCAAATATTTTTGAGACACATTTTTGTAGAAGTTTTACTAGTAACTTGTTCATACATCACACAATATTCCCATTATATGCTGGTGAGGCCCCAAGTGGGTTTGAAAACCAAGACCAGTGGAAATGAGTATGAAAACCTTTCTTTAAGGTCAGACAAATGAGGAATTTATTAGGAAAGGGATGTTTTGCTGAAAGATTTGTTTACAAAAGCTCTACTCACTGAGTTACCAATTTCTAGGTTAGTCCAATCTAGTACTTCTAAAATTTTACCTGTATGCATTAAGTCCCAGTAGGGGTCACAGTATCCTTCCCTTCCTATCATTAGAGTCAGGTATTCCACCGTATCTTAGTTGTGTTTTGTGATTAATGGACTCTTAGAAATGATATAGTAGAGACAGAACATCTATGGTTCAAAGTCTTTGAGGTCAGGCTGCCAAAGACTGAATCCAAGCTCAGTCTCTGATAAGCTGTATCTCTGTGAGCAAGTTACTTGATCTTGCTCAGCCTCAATTTGCTCATCTGTAAAATGGAGATAATATTTTGTACCTCCAAGGGCTTTTGTGAGAAGTATGTGAAATATTGCATGTAAAATGTAGTGATTGAACACAATTTATTTTAGTAAATGATGATGGCGGTGGTGATTATGTTCTAAATTAATAGAACAGTAGACTGTTTTCAAGTTTATGAGAACCATTTGTCATTACTTTTCTGATGTCCTAAGACATGAATTGATTTAGAATGGTAATAGTGACTGATTTACAAATGAAAGAACTCATGGTAAAACATATTCTATAGTCAATTTTTAATCTTGCTATATTTATAGAAAGGGCAAATCTAAGTTTTTCTTCATAAATTTTAATAGCTATCCTTCCAAGAAACCAGGACTTGTAAATAAAATAATTTCCTTTGATAATATACAGGAAGTTAAAATTTTCAGGAAGGTAAAAATGTAAAAATCTCATGAAGGCTTAAAAGAATAATTATTCTAATTAAACTTATATAGTGAACAGGTTGAATTTGAAGAGGTAAAGGTAAGGGGAAGAGTGAAATAATTACCCTTGAAGACAAAATCAATTTGGCTTTTTCAGGTCCTCAAATTGTCATAATATTTTAGCAGTTCTACAGAAGCAAAGACACATTTGCCTCTGAAAATCAGCAAAGCACTGTTATCTCTGCTTCACTGTTCCTGGGATGAAGATAATTAATCAACCAAAAAAATCACTCTTTAAGATTTGAGTCAGACACTGGAAGGAGAGATGTGTTCACCTCTCCAGGACCACCACCTCCTACTAAGTGCCAGGCATTTAGTGTTGGCTGAATGAATTATAAAATGGGGTCTAGATTTTCTAAAGAAAAAATACTGGCTTGGTAAAAGTGACTGAGATAATTTTAAGCAAACAGAGATTAGGATACATATTTTCTATCTCTCTGATTTATGATAAAAACACTGACTCCTGCTTTTCTGAGGAAATTATTTTATTAAGCCTGTAATAAGTAAATGATTACAAAATGATTATATTTTCTTAGAAGGTGCTTGTCCATACAAATTGTTCCAGCAACTGAGACATCGTTTCTGTATTTATGAATCCTAAATTCATATTATTATGAATCCCTTCAAAAGCACCTTACCTATTCTCACGCTCTGCTTTACTTTTAACAACAGAAAAATAGTTTCCTTTAGATAGTTACAGAAAATACATTGGGAAGATCTGATATACTTAGGTTGAAATTTTGTTTCTTGAAACCAAGAAATATATGTTTTCATAACTATGATTATTAGGTTGCATTTTTCTTGATCCAGATACTGGAAACCTTTTCTGTGAGACAAATGATAAATGCATAGCTTCATCGTTTACAGGTCTCTGTGACAGATATGGAAAATTCTTATTTTTTCTTATTTTTTGCCTTAAAGAAAGGTTCAGATCTCTGAAAGTTTAAATTTTTTCCTATTCACCTGGCTGTCATTTATCCAGGCTTAAAATGATGGGGTGCTTTCTATTCCTCCTTCTCCCCTTATGTTCAACAATCTGATCCAGTTGAGAAATGATGTACTTTTCCCCCACTGATAATATGAGTGTCTTGTCGTGTAATGCAGTCATCTCCTGCCAGTCTTCTCTTCACTTTTATGCTCCTGGCTGGCAGATCAACTGCACACCAATGTACACCTACCCCTGTTTCCTGAAGAAAACCTGCAAATTTCAAGCTCACTACGATTGTCATTTGTATCTATCTTCTTCTCTTACTATCCTCACATAGTTCCCTGATCATGCTGATGTGGTCACCTTGCTCTAGTTCTTGCTCACTGCCTTGTTCCAGATACCATTTAACTCCTCCCTTCCAGGATATTGATACCTGCCCAGAAGTTTGGGTGTTGTTCAGGGTTGCCTCTTCCAAGCAAGTTTCCCAGACTTAACCAGTCCAGGATGACTCATCTTTCTTAATTTTCTCCTTTTCCTAAATACCATAAACCTTATTGTTTCTGCCATTAAGTTATTAACTAGCATTTGAGGGGGATGACAGATGGAGAACAAACATCATTGGAGCATCTGTCACGTCAACATGCTGGTGTTTTATATATGTGTCAGCTAAATGTCACCACCCATGGAAATAGAGGCTCGGGGAGGGCAATTGATTTTCATATGGACATATAACTGAAGTGGTTGATTCAGGGTTTGAATCCAAGTCATCTGACATCAAAGTTGATATTCAAAAATATACCATCTTGGCAACCCATCCTGAATACAGTAAATAGAGGATAGATATGTGTCTTTGTTTGTATTATCCAATCCCAAACAAAACAAAAATTGACTAAAAAAGTGTTTGATAAAATTTTTTAAAATAATGAATAGTTACATTTAGCAAAGCTTGTAGAGGATAGATGTCTGATGAGTTCTTTCTTTCATGACTTGAAAACTAAACTTAAGGAATAGCAGTAAGCTTTTCTCTTTCCTGGTTGGAGTGGAGTCTGCCATCTTAGATTATATGGCAGCTAACTCTCAAGGCACGGCTGGCTTCACCCAGATATCCTAAGAAATGTGACAAAGATGCATTTGTCTTTCCAAATGTCTTCTAAAACACTCTCCCATCTCAGACAGCGTCTGTGTCTACTTACTATCTCTGACTCAGATCTTGGGCACACTTTATTTTTTTGTACTCATCTATACAGCAATAACCAAAAATATTTACAGGATAACAATGAGCATTTTTGTGGAGGGGCCATTGTTTTGTGTTTGGAAGTCATTTTAATCTCTCGGTTCTAGACTTGGGGCACATTTTGAAGGACAGACTGGCTGAGCTATCCTTGGATTTGAGCAGTGGGGCACAGCACAGCACTGTTTGGTGGACAACCATCACCATCCTGTTTTGGTTTTTTTTTTTCCCTAGAAAGAACAGTCCTATCAAATTTCCATTTTTATTTTCACATCTACCATCAGGCTCAGTAAATGAAAGGGAAAGGCAGCATTTATTAAGCATAAGTAGCTGCCATAAAGGATACCAATTCTTAATCAATATGACTTATTAATGTCTCATAGGACTTAATAAGGTAAGTTTATCATTATATTCATTTTATGGAAAAAACAAAATGAGGCTCAGTCAAGATGCCAAAGGTCAGCATATCTGGGATAACACAAATCTCATCTAAATTAACTTTAGCACTAACAACAAAATGATGATGTGGGAGACACCTGTACCTGGAGAGGATAGGATGGAGCTAAAAACAAGCACACATTGATTCAGGATCACGTGTGTTTTCCCTCACTCTCATTCTCACTCTTCATCCCTCTCACCTGCATTTTACTCTCTGAGTCAATTTCATTTTTCATAACAGTACTTGGGCTTCTTTCCAAAAAGGCAATTGTTGTGGGAGCTGGAGGCTGGATGCCATGAACTGTCTCAGCCTCATGTTCTCTCAGTAGTCTCATCTCTGTGTTAACCCCCAATTTATCCATAATGCCAATTTATATATACATAATGACGCTAACAGAGAGAACAAACTCTGGCATCCAGTCTGAGTTCTCTTGCTTGAAAGCAAAGAGCAAAGCTCTAAACCTGAAAGGAAAACAATTGAAAATGCAAAACACTATCATCAAAGAATTTGCAAAGTGTTTGCTCCACCCTTCTGTGTGAGGAAATGCTGAAATGCTGAAGACAGAATACTGAGCATTAACTTAAAAGTATTCTTTTTTTTCCAGATGGCTTTGTCATTGTTCTTTGATAAGTAGACAAGACAACTTCTAGGATTTTTTCAAGTTGAAAAAGTGGCAGATGTTCAGCACCTTAATGGTGGCTTGTTTATGCTTCTCCAGCTGTTACAGTCTGAGTAGGTGGCTCCTTTCCGCTTAGTCACTGGAGAGAAGAGAATGGTTCGCTTTTACCGTCTGAATGCATCACTTAAACATTACTTGTCACATTTAGGTCAGACGCCTATTTAAGGCCCCATTACTGAAGGGATGGTCCTAAGGACACTGTGCCTAGTAAAACCTGGGTCAGGTCAGGGATGCCTCCTTGTTTGTGGGTGTGTGTGTGTGTGTGTGTGTGTGTGTGTGTGTGTGTGTGTGTGTGTGACTTTATTCTGCATCAAATTGTATTGGGGACAGTGCACATAAAATTAAAACTGAATATATTTTCAGCTCCACTGACCTCTTTTTAAGAAGTTTTGACATATTTTAGTGGTAATGGATGGACATCACAAAGTCTTTAAAGATATTCAATTGCTATAAAATGATAATTTAACTCAGGTCATATCAGCCAAGGGAAATTTTTAGAGTAATTAAGACACCCCCTCCAAAAGAGAATAGATCACCATAGGAAAAATTTAAACTTAAAAAGTCTGTTGAGAGGTAATTCTACTCAAATTAAAGGAAGAAAGCATCACTCTGTGGACCATTAATTACAACAAAACAAATACATTTCAAATAAAGTGAAATACTATACAGATGTTTTCACATGCATTTGTTTCTGCAGTAACATTTCATTTTCAGATAGCAGGAAAACCCAACATATTTTCTGGGGGGAAGAGGAAAGTAATTTCAGATTATAATTGCTTATATAATTGACGCTTTCGTATGCAAACTGTTTTTTAAAAATGAAAACCTTTTCCTAAGAATTATTGATCAAAGTATGTAACTGTGGCTGGAGAAAGGGACTGGTCAGCATCCTAGACACCCATGTGTACATTGAAAATCAGGTTTGACAGCTGGCTCAGTTTTTCAAATCTTGTCTAAAATGCTTATAAATGACCAACTTAATATGTTTTGAGGTGATCTAAGTAATATGAACGCAGAAACGTCGTTGATAATAAAAAGTGACTAAAATTTTCCACCATTTTTTGTTCAGAGTGGCTATTTTTCTCCGAAAAATAACTCTTCGTTCGGATCAGGAGGATACTAGCAAACCAGACTCTGGAAACTCAGACTGTTCTGGAGAAATCATTAGCTCACCATGATTGTGTTCAGACATAGCTTTGTCCAAAACATATATCTGGGCTGTCTGACATATACTGGCAAGGGAGGAAATTGTTCTTTCAGAGTTACCATTTAGGATAGGTCTTGATTTTAAGTTACCTACATATACAAGTAAGAGCAAGATGGACTTTTTGATTTAGCTCTGTGGGACTTCATCTGCTCCTATTACTTTACCTGCCCCATCAGTGGACTTACTTCTAAAATAAATTCATTTATTCATTAAAAATTTTTTACCGAATAACTATATGCTAAATTTTTGAACTATATACTAAATTTTTACTGAATATGTACTAAGCTATGCACTATATATTAAATCTATGTACTAAATCTTCTGTTTGTATCAATTACATCAGGGACTATTCAAACATGAATACAAAAGAATGCCATGAATTGTTCCATTCTGAGTCCAGTCAGGCACTATTCTAGAAAAAGTATTTGTTCTGACAGAACTTAAGTTTCCAGTGCACAGAAGCAGAAAACAAACCAAATAAGATGTATCTACAAATATGACAATATTCCAAGTATAAAGGATAACTGATAAGAATTTAAATCAAGCAGGGTAAAGGTATGGAGAGTAACAGTTCCTTTCATAGGTCATCTGATGAGAAGAGACCTGAATTTAGTCAATAGAGTAATTACTTTAGCTGGATAAAGAATGTACCAGTTAGAGGAGAGAACAAATACAATAGTATGAGGCAGGACCATTGTTATTGGATCTGAAAAGTGACAAGGACGCCTGCATGAATGTCAGAGTGAAAGAGGTAGAATGGGAAGAGAGGATAACTGAAAGTTAGCTAGTGAGAAGATTGCACAGGGTTTTGTGGGCTGAGGTAAGCATTTGCTTTTATTCAGAAAGAGATGGACAGATATGGGAAGGAAGAACAAGATTAGAATGTGATCCGAGTCAGGTATGGCAATAATTCCTTCAGAATGCAATAGAGGTGGGGTAAGTGAAAAGAAGGGTGGACTTTTGGCAGCTTTGCACTAGTCTCAATGAAGAAAATTTACTTGGATTAGAAGATTGTTGCTGGAATAAAAAGAAGTGGCTAGATTCAGAATACCTTTTGAGGGTAAAGTAAGATTTAATGATAAGTGAAAGGATGCAAAAACAAAACAAAAGAAGAGTAGAATAAAGCATGACCCAAGACTTTTGTCTCAATTGTGGAGTTATTATGAATAAGACTGAAAAGAGGTGGGCTGGGTGATAATTTGACATCCAGAGTTCATTCTGGGGATACTGAGTTTGTTCGCTCATGTGCACCCACACACACTTGTTAAAGTGTTGGAGTGTGTAGTTGATACCTAAACTGCAGTTCAGGGAAGAGCTCTAGCTGGAGTGGGAATTATCAGAATGTAAGTGGTATTTGAGCCTATGGAACTAGATTAGGCCATTTAGAGACTGACAATGTGAATCTTGCATGAACTACAGATATAATGGACTGAAGAAAAAAGAATGTGGTACACATAATCGGATTCTAATTTTAAATTACTTTGTATCAAATCAAGGATTCACTAATCCTCATTCACTCATTCATTTATCATTATTTAACATCTATACAGATATATAGATAGAGAGATCTATCTGCAGCTGTCTATCTAGCTATATATCTCGAGTACCCAGCCAGGCACTGTACCTAGTTTTAAGGATACAGTGAGGAAGAATGACAAATATTCTTGAACAATCCTATGCTATAAAATCCATCTATAGTGTAGTTTAAAGCACAAAGACCATTATGATACATAGAATGACTAGTTCTAATAGCTATTTTAACCTCCAATTCCTGTTTCTTATTACTAACTCATTTGCCCTAAAGATTAATGATAAATACCATGTTATCTAATGTGTGGCTATAAATGCTTACTTTGGTTGTAATTGTAGATATAATTTTAATAGCAAATGGAAATCAGACTTTGAGAATTAAAAATTTAAAGGGGCTGGTTAGTTTTTAAAAAGCAATCCGGGTACTCTCAAATATTTAAAAAATAGTGCATGCATTTTGGTGTCCTAGATATATACGGACTGCTGAGTCTGCAATCTTTGGCTGTTTTTAACTGAAATAAAATCTGGTGCGGGGGAGTCAGGGAATGAATTCATCGTTGCATAGGTCAGGAGTATCTGAAGTTAAATTAGCTGCACATTTTCCATGTATTTATAAAATATGTTTCCATGAACCGCAAGACAGGTAAACTTTAATAAATCTGATGGGCTGGATAAAGTGTTTCTAGAAGACATGGAGTTGTGGATTTGGAACAGAAGGTAACATAAAGGAAAAGTGAATAATGATGTTTACTTAGAGGTAAAAACCTGCCATAGTCTGACTGAGAGTGACCCAGAGCCTTGTCTTATAACTGAGGTTTCCCGAGGAATAGCCAAATTTGAGGCAGTAATCTTTCCAGTCAGACCTTTTTTTCCTGGCTGGAAGAGGCTGCAGTTCACCCAGTCCAGAAAATGAAATATTAATTTGAAAGGTTATAAAATTACTGGAAAGAGAAGTTGGACAAATGCTTCAGTCCTTTTTAGATATTTACAAAACTGTGCCCTAATTATCTGTAATTTTAATCATTTCAGGCAGGCAGTCATTTCATGAGAGGAAAGAAACAACACACACAATGAATACACAAATACATCAGTTTGTGATTTATTTACTTAGATATTTGTTTAAGCTCACCCACGTGCAACAGCAGGTCACATGTCCACCCTGTGGGCTCTGTCAGTGAAAAATAGGTCTCCAGTGTGTTTCCCACCCAGATGAATCTCTACTACTCTGCTAGAATAATTAACACAGTATGTCAAACCTAGAGGCACATGCTAAAAAATCTTGAGTGTCTTGTTACCTACCCAATAAGGTTATATTTTTTAGGGTGACATTCAAAACCCTTTATTAATTGGTCTCTAAGTACCTTTCATTTATTTAACAATTTCATTTTTAAGTCCCTGCTATATCCTAGCCCTTGTGCATGAAACTATTTACAGAGCAATTTAATAAAATGATGTGTCCTCAGAGGACCTGACAGTTTACTGTGGGAAAGCAGGCATCAAACAGAGAGTCACACAAGTGATTAATTATAAAATTAAAACAAGAGCATGCAGTAAAGACTGAAAGTGGCTCTTAACTTTGGCAATTAGGTTATTGGCATCAGTCTCTTAAGACACTGGTTCAGGAGCAGAAGACTGGTTTTAGGAGTCTAAGGGGGACTCTAGAAAACACTTAGACTTTCAACAGAGAAGTGTATGAATTATGGATGCACTAATGACTTTCTGATCCATGACATAATTCTGGCTGTTTCCTTACATTTGCTTTGCCTTTCTGTCATTGTTTAGCAGTTACACCGAATGATAGAATTATTTAAAAAATACCCACAGCATGGGACAAAAAAACAACAACCCTAAAGTTCAGCTGCTTAAGCTGGGGTGGAATGCAACAGCTGTCTTCCCAGAAACCACTAGTACTAATACTTGATCTCCGTTATCTTCCTCTATTCTGACATGCCTGCTCTCCGAACACTGGGTGCATACTTACTTAAATCTTCAAATTAAGCATTTTTTTTCTCTAAAGGAATACTCTTGAAGTGCCCTAACATAACCAGCTATAAGATAGATGCTTTTGTGTTTTTGAAGACATTTATGACTTCTTAGCACAGCATCAGTACATAATTTCCCAGTTTGTTAAGGGACAATCTTTACATCTTTTGCAGTTCAGACAGTTTAACTATGCATCTGCTTCTTCTCCACTGAATGCCTTCTGTTCTGGGAGAATCCAGTGCTTCTCTATTTTTAACTTCAGAGTCTTAGCAGGACAATGTCAGAGCAAAATTTAATAAAACTCAGGCATGCAAAACACAATAGCAACTATTTCTCTTATGAGAATGATTCTTCTTTCGTCCATTAATCTGTTCATGGTCATGAAGTTGGCTATGGTTAAAGCTATATTATACTGTCTCAGGATCACGTTAACAAAGTGAACTAGTACACAATGGGATTGCCGCTGACCTCATAATTCTCTTAACAAACTGTGTCAGCCAGTCACAGTCTCCTTGGAAGAGAATACATGATCCTTACTTAATGGTTGGATCCATGACAAAAAATTAAAAAAATTTGATTTGCTTCTAAAAAATTCCTATTTTATATTAACTGTCTCTCTTAAAAAATTAGTGTTTTCAGAGATGCTTTTCAAGAAAAGAACATGGAAAATCCTTTTGTGGAACAAACAGCTTTATAGTCTATAGTATTGAACCTGTATCCTACATTCCAGATGAATGAGGAAATTAACTTTTCTACTGCTTGTATGCAAATTTCCTAAGACATAATTTTACTATTAGTATTTCCAAACATTGAGTAGCTTTCGTGTTGCGTTAATATTAGGAGAGATTTTGTTCCTAAGCTTTGACACTTATAAATCAATTGTAATCTTCCTGCTACTCAAAAAAATTTTTTCTCTAAATTCTGGACACAGAAAAGTTTCTATCTTTCCAGTGCCAATAAGATTGAGTTTAACTAAGAAATTTTGTGCTATAAAGCTTTAAGAATTATTTATGCCTATACTGAAGCTAGCAATAAATTTCCAGGCAGATTCTACAGATACTGGCAAGTTTAGCTGTATTTTCCTTTTCTTTTCTAACCCCCATAACTCCTACAATGGAGAAACAAGTACCCCTGACTTGCAAACTGAGTCTCAACTGAATTCCCAATTCAGCTTAACCTTTTAAGGGAGCCTAGATCCACAATTCAATGTTCCAAGAATGAGCCTGGTCACCTCTGTGGATCCATTATCTTTCTTCTTTCTTCTGCTTCAGTTCAGCTGGTGAATAGGTGCTCAGCTGGTTCATCAGGGACTTGATAGCCCCATACCATAACTCCAGTTTAGACCAAGGTCCTTCACAAATTATTGGTTGCTTAGAACTAAGAAGGTGCTCCCTGCTCTTGATGTTGGGACTTATTTATGGAACTTCTAAGACAACTTAGACTGTATTATAAACCACTGATATTCATAACTCACAAGTGATAGGTGAATTCAGGTTGCTTCAGTTATTGTTACATAGCTTATTCTTTGCTTCTTCCCTTTATTTTCTGACCCATATTTCTGAGATTCAAGAACAACTATTGTCTGAGTTCTGGAAATTCATGGAGATGCTGTAAAATTATGGTTGGCATGGAATATATTGTATTTAAGAGAGTCAGCAGATGTGGGCAGGAAATTCTCAATCTCTGTGACAAGAGCAAATAAAATTGGCTGAATAAATTACTGTTTGATAATCCACACAGAGAAAGTTTTGCTGTCATACAAATCTAGGTATGAATTTCAACACTGCCCATTTCTAATTTTGTGACTTTGGGAAAGTTACTTTGATGCCTTGAGCCTCAATTTCTTCCTCAGTTAAAAGGGACCTTTTAATAGCTGACTACTGTAATTAATGTGATAATTAAATAAAATAACACGTGGCTTTAGGTCATCACTTTTATAGCTATGTACCAATTGTCTAACAAATATATGCCTCATGCAAACCTGCACATCAGTCTCTGGTGTTGTCCCAAGGACTGAGATTTTGGTTCTAATCTATTCAACAACTCAAAGGGAAATATTTTTACCTAATATTTAGATGACAAAAAAATACGAGTAGATAGTATGATTAACAAAGTTAGACTGAATTAATTAAACGAGACTTTGAAGGGATGGAATTCTTGACTACTTAATGGTGCAATCAATGCATTTGTTTTTCCAATGTTGACCTCCAACTCTATTATTTCATGTTGATCTTTTTCCCTGTTGAAGAATAGGTCTCAAGAATATCTTGGTAGTTTAAATAAGTAGGATCAAAGAGGTTCTCTGTCAGGAGATGTTGAGAGGTGTTATACAAATAACTACTGGCCCTTATGCTGTTAATTTCTTTTCTGTAGTCTGAGACCTGACAACTCAAAAATCTGCTAGTTCCAAATTCATGTTTCCACATCAAATTATTAAAAAAAAAATAGTTCAGATTAGCACATATAGATCTATCTATATATGCATGCATATATAAATATATATATACATGTATGTATTTACCATTTAGAATCTACCTGTTTGATCCATTCTGTAGAATCTTATCTAGCAATAGATACGCTGTAGGCCATAAAGAACCAAAGTTGCTGCTGTCCTTTGAAATTCTTTGATCCAGTGTGGGAGCAGATATCTCCTAGACAAACTCCCTTGTCCATATCTTTCTTCCCTTGCCCTCCACCCCTTCTGCATAAAACCCTTGCACCCATCACATCGGACAAATTCTTACTGTGAGGGATTTCTCCATATGCCAGGGTCCAAGTGTCACCCAATAAAGCTAGATATGTGTTACTACCTCTCATAGTCATATATATATATATATATATATATATATATATATATATATATATATATTTCAGTCAGTTCTCAAATTCTTCAGTCCCCCCTTATCTCCAAAGGTAAATTGGAGAAGAAACAGAAGTTGTTTGTCATGCTGAGATTTTGGGGTATTATATGTAAAGATTTCAACCAACAGAGGAACATATTCCCCTTTATATTTTAGGAAGTTCATTTTCAATGGTGTGGAGAATGTGTTGGAAGGGACAGGTATGGAGGCAGAGACACTGATGTCATAATCAAAAAGTGTAAGGCTAAAGATAAGAGGAAAAGAGGAGCAGTGCTTAGGGTCTGGTAGCTAACTAAAGGTTGGGGTTGGTTGGTCAAAAGGGAATGAAGAGACAAAGTGACTCCAAGATTTTTGGCTTGGGTACTAAAAACAGATGCTGTCATTAACCTTGGAAGAGACAATAAGATGAAGAGTGAGCTGTTAGGGGGACCCAAAACGAAAACTTAAGAAATGATAGGATTTAAAAAAACTTTCAAGAAAAGGATAAAGAGCCAGCAAATGAGACTAGGAAAGAGAGATGTGAGAGGTAGGATGAAATATTTCTGAATATTATTGCTGAAACTAGTGGTGAGATACTACAAAAAGGAACAATGATCAGCTACAGGTCAATGTTCCAGAGTTCAGGTCACAGAAGGACTAGAAATTGGCCATGGAATTTTGGCAGCCCTGAGGATTTCTGCACTTGTTTGAGAGAGAGAAAATTGATATCTCTGATTGCCTCACTGAGTGTAAACATTACATATTTAACATTTTTTGAATAACGAGAGTTATGAATGTTAATATATTGGGTAATGAAAATGGTTGTATGAACCAAGTGAAGTAAATAGTTCATGGTGGTACGTTAATAAAAATGCAAAATTTATTGTATCTGAGGAAACAGCATTAACGTATTGAGTCATCTGAACTTTGAATTTGACCTGGCAGTATGGAAAATATGTACTACTTTCTTTCACATCAACATATGTGCTTAATTATGATGATTGCCATAAAATGTGCTTGAAAGATGAAAGAAATTTACACAAGTTTGCAATGTTTTAGGTCAGTACACATATAATTGTTGCTATAGATATTTTATTTGTTTTACTAAGATGATTTTTAAGTTTTATATTAAGCAATAAAATTCAGTAATGATTTTTTTTTAATATCATTACTGTGTTAAAATATTTACATATATCATATTATGTCAAATAATGTTATAGTGTGAGTTTTATTTGCACCCTCCAAAAAACAATGTGAAATAACCATCCCCCAAATAATACTTAATTGTATGCTTCTAATTATTTTATCTTTCATTTAGGGGTTTGGTTATAGTAAAACAGTTCCCTTGAACTTTAAAATGTGTTCTGAATTATATCTCTATGTCAATTGCAAACCAATATGAATTCTTCTTTTTCCTTGGGGAGGAGAGATAGAATTATATGAACTAGAAAGAATCAAGCCATCTAAGCAAATGAGATTAGATTAATAGTTATGCAATGCTAGTGTGGCAAAGGTTTCAAATCTCTGCCTGGAATATCCTTTAGTTCCACTTCCCACTCCTATTCTTTGTTCTTGAACCTGTAAATCTTTATTTATTCTTGAAAACAATACTATTGTGATTTCTGCTCAGAAGTCTCTGCTACAGGAAGTCACGATTCCCTAGCGTTGACTTCTAAGCTCCTGAAAAGTGGAACTGGAAGCTAAAGTTCCTTTATACGAAGCTATGTACCAGTGACCTCTCCATGCGCAATGATGAAATGAAAACTGATTCTGATCTGAACCCTGGTCCTGGCCCTGCCACAGCCTGAAATCAGCACATTCTAAGCATCTGCTCCTAGGGACGCACAGACCACTGACTCTGTCCGTACCCTGCCATGGCCCAAAGCCTGCAACCACCAGGCTTCAGGCACCCAGACCCCTGGCCCTGGCCCTAACACTGCCTGAAACCAACATGTGCCAGTATTCAGGTTGTATGGACCCATGGACCATTGACCGCCCTGCCTCAACCTGCTGCACCTTGTGATGTCCCAGAATCAGCACCCACTAGGCCTCAGATCAGTTGATCCCCAGACCTGCCCTGCTGTAGCTGAAACCAGGGTGCACTAGTTCCACAAACCATTGACTGCTACCCTGCTCAAAAACTGCCCCAAACTAGTACTTAATAGGCTTCAGGATCTGCAGACCCATGTGGGTGCTTCAGCCCAGCGTCAGAGACACAAAAACTCATAATTGGGCTTCTGGAGAGCCATGATCATAGACTGTACCTGAGCTGCCTGTGAACCTCCCAGCACTGGAGAGCTGTAAAGTCTGTAAGTACCACTTGACTCAACATCAGTGACTCACAGAAGAGGGCATTCTAGAGAGCAGAACAAGCCCCACCCCAACTGAAATCAAGAGGCTGGTACATGCCACATAATCATAGCACTATGAAGAAATCTAAAGTAAAAGAAAAGGAAAGTCACAGTGTTAAATTCAAGCAGAGGAAAAAAGTCATGCTGAAATCTAAGTCAGCCAAAACCATATATGGTCCAAAAAGAGGAAGATGTCAGGAGTCCACCAGAGAAGAACTAATTGATATGGATAGGGACAACTTAAAGAGTTCACAATATTAGTTATAAAAAGGTTGAATGCGATTTAAGAGGCACACACAACTAACAAAATGCAATTGGAATACCCCAGAAAAGAAGATACAGAACACAGGAATAATTCATCAAAGCAATAGAAGCTATGAAGAAATTCCTAGCAAAAGTGCTAGAGATGACAGATACTGTCAAGGATTGAAGATAAACATGGAAATATCAATAAATTGACTCAATCTCACAGAGGAATGAATATCAGAAATTGAAGATAAGATAAAAGGGACAATCCTCATAAAAGAGGAGAGAGAATAAAGAGTGAGGAAAAATAAAGAACCCTGTGAGGAATATCAGACACCATTAGAAGTATAATGATAATTGGTGTCCCAGAAAGACAGGCAAAGGAGAAAGGAATAGAAAACCCATTTAAAGAAACAATAGCAGAGAATTTCCCACATTTATTACAGAAAATATACACAGAGGCCCAAGAGGTAGACAGAACACTGAATTTCTAAATGCAAATAGACCTACTCCTAGACACATCAAAGTAAATTTAGCAAAAATCAATGACAAAGAAAAACTTGTCAAGGTTACCTGAGTAAAGAAAAATATAACCTATAAAAGCACAACCACGGGCCATCATCAGAATTCTCAACAGAAACCCTACAGGCCAGGTGAGTGTGGAATGACATATTTAAAATACTAAAGGACAAAAACTACCAGTCAATAATACTCTACCCTGCAAAGCTATCATTCAAATATAATGGAGAAATAAAGGTCTTCAATGACAAAGAAAAGTTAATGGATTTTTCTGCACAAGTTTCCTATTCAAGAAATCTTAAAAGGGACTTTATAACAAGGAAAATGAAAATAAAGATTAGCTAAACCTCAAAAATGGTAAAATACAGGAAAGCAAAAGCAGACACAAAGATGAGAATAACAGCAAAATAAAACACTAAAGATGGAACGAAAAACCTGTTTTCTGTACAAATATATAAATACAACACGACATCGGCTCAAAAAAAGGTTATCATAGAGCAATACAGTTAGAGACAATCTGCAGGACAGTCACAAAACCCAATTCTAAAGAGATAAATAGCTGGGAAGTAGACAAAACTGACAGAATAGATACTGAAGACCATTCAAAGACAAAATCAAACATAATCACAGGAAATGAAGTAGCAGGTAGAAAAAGCCAGTAGGAAATGAAGTCGCAGGTAGAAAAAGCCAACAGAAAACAAGGCTCAAATGACAGCAATAAAGACCTACATTTCATTCATCGCCCTAAACATGAATGAGTTTGTCATTCAAAAGACATACAGCAGCTGCATGGATCAAAAAGAAAAAAAAAAAAAAAAAGACTCATCAATATTATGCCTTGAAGGAACTCATATCAGGTCTAAGAATAAACATAGACTGAAAATCAAGTTCTATGGGAAATTATATCAAAGCAACAGTGATGAGAGGAAAGCAGGAACTATAATGCTAATATCAGACAAGACAAAATTCCACCTAAAAATGGTATAAGGAAAGGATGGACACTACATTGTGGTCAATGGGTTTATCCATCAAGAAGAAATAACTATCAGTAATATATATATATGCACACACACATACATATGTATATATATGCATCTAATGCAAGACTATTTAGATATATAAAACAAATACTGACAGAACTAATAGCAGACATTGACAATAGCATAATAATAGGGGACTTAAACACTCTACTTACATTAATAGATGATCCAGACAGAAAAGCAACACAAGAATATGGGCCCTAACTGTAACAATAGATCATACGAACCTAATCAACCATATACAGAATATTCTACCCTAACACAAAAGAATGAACATTCTTAAGTATACATGGAACATTTTTAATGTGGACCATATACTAGGACACAAAACAAGTCCTTACAATTTTGTAATATCAAATAAAAGAAAACATCTTCTCTGACCACAAGAGAGTGACACCAGAAATTAACCAAAAGATTAAAACTGAATGAACCACAAAGAATTGGAGACTGACTAGTGTGTTTGAACAACTCCTGGATCATTAATGAAATTAGAGAAAAAATTAATACTTACCAGTAATCCAACGAATATTTGGAAATAATCTACCAGATCATATGGGACACAGCAAAAGTCTCTCTGAGAAAAAAGTTGATAGCTATAAAAATGCACGTCAAAACCCAAGAAAGATCCCAGATTAAATAACTAACCACATACCCAAGGGAACTAGAAAGAATGGTGAAAACCAAAACTAAGCAGAATAAAGAAAATAATAAATATTAGAGCAGAAGTAAATAAAATTGAAAACAAAAAGACCATCCAAATGATCAATAAATCTAAAAGCTGGCTCTTTGGAAAAATAAAATCAATATACCCCTACTAGACTCACTAAAAAAAAGAGAGAAAAAGCCCTTATAACAAAAATCAGAAATGGAAGAGGTAAGATTACAACTGATATGACAGAAATACAAAGTATCATGAGAAACTACTGCGAACACTTGTATGCTAACAAATTCTTCAATCATGAAGAAATGGAGAGGTTTCTAGAATCCCACAATTTCTCAAAAGTGAACTCAGAGGACACAGATAACTTACACATACCAATCACAAGGACAATTGAAATAGTAATAAAAAAAAAAATCTTCCCCAAAAGAAGAGTTCAGATCCTTGTTTAGAAGCATGAAATCTAACAAACATTCAGAGAAGAGCTAATCCCAATTCTCCTTAAACTCTTTCATAAAATTGAAGAGGCAGGAAAACTTCCAGTTTAATTCTGAGTCCAATATTATCCTAATTCCAAAATTAGACAAAGACAGCACCAAAAAAGAAAACTACAGACCAATATTGCCAATAAATATAGATGCATAAATCCTCAACAAAACCCTGCCAAATAGAATTCAACAGTATGTAAAAAAAAAAAAAATTAAAAAAAAAAATTAAAAAAAAAAAATATAAATATATATATACCACAATGAAGTGGAATTCATTCCAAGGATGCAAGGATGCTTCAACATGTACAAATCAATCAATGTAATACACCACATCAACAAAGTGAAAATAAAAAAGCATATGATCATCTCAATAGATGCAGAAAAAGCATTTGAAGAGATTCAACACCCATTCATGATAAAAAAAAAAAAAAAAAAAAAAAAAAAAAAAAAAAAAAAAAAAAAAAAAAAAAAAAAAAAAAAAAAAAAAAAAAAAAAAAAAAAAAAAAAAAAAAAACCTTGCCAAAATAGGAATAGGAATAGACTGCATATACCTCAATAGAATAAAAGCAATATATGACAAATAAAACCAATATCATAATTGGTGGTGAAAAACAGAGAGCTTTTCCCTTAAAATGTGAAATAAGACAAGTTTGCCCAATACTATTCAACATGGTTCTATGAGTCTTGGCCAGAGCAATAAAGCAAGACAACTATGTTAAAGAAATCAAATTGGAAAAGAAGAAATAAAACTCTCATTATTGTCAGTTGATATGATGTTATACCCAGAAAATTCTAAAGACTCCACAAAAATACTCTAGAAATACTAAAGGAATACATCCAAGTGGCAGGATATAACAGCAACACAGAAAAATCAATAACATATTTATATGCAAACAATGAAGGAGAGGAAAAAGAAATTAAGAAAGAAATACTGCTCATAGCACCAAGAACTTTAAATACCTGGGGATAAATTTAACAATGGAAGTGAAAGATCTCTGCAATGAAATCTACCCAATAGAATATGCAAAGGGACGGTAAAAAAAATTCCGTAGTTGGATTGGGAGAATTAAAATAGTAGAATTGGTCATTCTACCCAAAGCATTCTCATAAAAATTCCAGAGACATTTTTCCAGGAAATTGAACAAACAATTCTGAAGTTTGTATGGAACCATAAATGGCCTCCATTAGCCAAAGACATCCTAATAGGAAAAAAATAACAACAGAGGAATCATACTCTCTGACTTAAAACTATACTACAGAGTGGTCATAATCAAACAGGATGGTTCTGGAACAGATATATTGGACAGTGGAATAAAATTGAGATCCCAGGTATAATGTCACACATATATGGACAGTTAATTATTTTTTAAAAGGTGTCAAGAGCATACCATAGAGGAAGTAAAGTCTCTTTAATAAATAGTGTTGGGAAAACTAAAAGGATATCTGAAAAATAAAGAAACTAGGTTACTCATTATCACCATAGACAAAAAGTAACTCAAGATGGATTAAAGTCCTGAACGTATGACTCTAAACCATAAAATACTTAGCAAAAACACTCCAGGACATCAGTCTCAAAGATAATTTTGGAAAAGGAACATCAGCAGAAAGAGAAACCAAAGCAAATTACCCATTCAAAAATGGGCAAAACTGAATAGATATCTATCTAAAGAAGACACAAAGATGGCACACAGACACCTGATAAAATGTTCTGTTACTCATTGTCAGAGCAATGCAAATGAAAAGAATGGTGAGATACCACCTCACACTAGTGAGAAGGAGCTCAAATGAAAAGACTGGAAATAGCAAATGTGGAGAAGGTGTGGATGAAAAGGAGCTTCCTACACAGTTGCTGGGAATGTAAATTGGTGCAATGTCTTTGAAAAACAGTTTGGAGATTCTGCAGTCAAAAAAGATGATTCTACCATTTGATCCATCAATCCCTCTCCTGGGAATATAACCAGAGGATACAAAAATCTCTAATCAGAATAATAATCTTCACTTTTATGTTTATATCAGTACAGTTCACAATAGCAGAGACATGGAGGCAGCATTCATGCCCATCAACACATGACTCGAGAATGAAGCTTTAGTATATATAATTAATTGAATTCTATGCAGCTACTAAAAAAAGATGAAATTGTGTCCTTTGCAGCAATCTGAATAGAATTGGAGGGGATCATGTTAAGTGAAATAAGTCAGAAAGAAAAACAGACATGCAACATGGTTTCACTTACATGTGAAATGTAATGAAATGAAACAAATGAACATACAAATCCCAACAAACTTAACAGGACACAAGACTATGGTTATCAGAAGGAGGTGTGTGTTTGTATATGGTGGTGGGGGTGGTTGTGGCGGGTAGGTGGGAAGGAAAGAGGGTAAAAATTGGTGGTAAAGGAAACTGGAACTCCCATTGTGGTTGTGGTGTGAAATGTATCCTGAGATGCAATATCAATGTCCTAAAATGAGTATAGTATTGTGAACAAAAGAAATACTAAATGTTGTTATTAAAAATACTACTGTTGTGTTTTCTCTGTAGTGTCTGCTCTGTCTGACCAGGCAGAATTTCTTGCCCGCTTCTTATGTTCCTTTATTAGAAGACTTACCATTTTGTTTTGATAGCATCTTTTTGCATTTTTGTATGTCCCTTTAAGCTATAAGCATTTTGAGGACAAATGGTGATGCTTTTATCTTTACATTTTCAGAAGACAACAAGTTTTTTAATGTTTGGTGCACAATTTGTGAAATAACAATGATTGATTTTAATTTTATATTCCTAGTCACCCATTTAGGTAAGTCAGTATGGTCGTTTCCATTTTATAGGTGAAGAAACTGATATTTGGTATGCACATCTAGCAAATCTGGACAACAATGTTCCGGTTCTAAATTCTTTCTCTCATAGTACAGAAACAAAATTTTAATGGTTATTGATTATATTGTTAGATTAATTATTTTATCATAAACTTTTATTTGACATTTTTATTAGAATTTCCTAACCACCTGGTTTCCTTTTAATTTTTCCTCCAACTCCCATTACCAACAAGATTTTATTTTTGCTCAACTGTTTCTTTATCAACTCAAGTTCCCAGAATTTGGATAGGGAAAATGACAAGTTTAATTTCATTCTCCTCTAAGCAAAATTTAGTATTATCTTCAATTACAACTATAAGCAACCAAACCATCAGATTAGTAGAATCTGTCATCTACTACATGTACGGGTCATAGATAATTTCACATAACATTACAACTGATGATGTCTTGCATATACTTTGAAAAAACTTGCCACTGCAAATTATTGTATTAGAATTAATGCTATGGTATTTATTAACCCTCAACGTGGAGAGTAAAAGAGGGCTGTGCTGTGAGATAGTACACTTGAATTATAATCCTGATTGTCCTTACTATCATAAAATCTTTTTTTGCATGTTGGTTTACCTGGAAAGTAGACACAGAGATATTTGACTGTCTTTAATTTATGCTGGGAAAGGTTGCCAGATTTAGCAAACAAAAAATCAAATTGTGTAGTTAAATTTAAATTTCAGATGAGCAATGCCTGTATTTTAGTGTATTATGGCCAATGTAAATTATAATGCACTATTATTAAAGTTGCGATATTTGTCTGTTAAAATTAATTGGAATAGCTAAAAGTTTAGTTTAATATTTGTTGATTGTCTGAAATTCAAAATTAGTATCTGGTAACTCTAACTGAGAAGGCTTTAAGACACTTGTGGAGAAATGAAGAAAAAGAAGGCAACCTACAGTGCATTAACAGCAAAAAACTCAGCTCATACCTCTGGAGCTTGAGGAGCATTTAATTTTTGGTATAGAGAAGTAGAAGTATTATTATATTGATATATTGAATCACTAATAGTTTAAGAATTCAAATTCTACCTTTGTTTGACTAAGTGTTTTAGTGCTTTGGGAAACATACCATGGTAGCATGTTTTGCAGAGTTATTTCATTAATTAAATGCCTTGATAAGAGGTAACAGACTGATTATATTTAGAAAGGATTTCATATATACAGGAAGTTGAGAATCCGGGTCCTTAGTATATATGTGGACTATACCAGCTGAGAGCATGGGATTTAACTGCTAAGCTATCAAGGTGCACCGAGACAAATTGCTATTGGCACACTTCAGCAAGATAGCTAATAAAGTATTTTATTTTATTAAACCAAAAAAATTAAACTAGAAACAAAGGATGCAACTAAAGAGTTAACTAAACTTAAAAAATATAGCAAGTGGATATAGTGATTCTTAACAAGGAAGAGAAATCTCGGTATAAGACATGGTAGAAAGCTTCCTTTTAAGGTGCCTGCTTTTTGGAAGTTGGGTTCCAGGCATACTTTGGTGCTTATGCTGAGAAAATGAGTCAGAGTGCCTCTTTGGTTCCCAAGGAGTTTTCTCAAAAAGGTTTTAAAGTCAAGGGTGAAAAAAAAAAAATCTTAGATAAATAAGATGATTAGTATTAAGACCTTTGCTTCACACAGAGATTATGCTTTTAGTATTTGGTATAATAGATGCTTTTTTCTAAATGAGGTTTAAAGCAGATAGCAGTGTTTGTATGTAGTTTCTTTCTTCCCTTCCTCCTCCTTCTCACTTTCTTCTTCCTCCTATTTTTAATTTGCTTGGTTTGTATTTCCCAACCTTGAAAAATAGAAAAAAGTACCACCTGTCAATTCAGTTTTTTTTTCTTCCTATATTTTACTAGTTCATGAATTTAAAAGCAAGGAAATCTAGATCTACTGTAGCAATATAGGTTTCTGATAAATTTCTATAAATTATTGTTCTATATCTAATTGGATGCAGAAACTTGAGCTATTACTTATCCATTAATAAGTTTCTTTTGCGGGGGGGAAAATATTCCTCTATCTCAGGGTTGATATGAGAAGAAGATAAGAGCATATGCTAAAGCACTTTAACAAGGTGTTTGACTCAAAATAAATTAATAGATCCAAATCTAAGATGGTGGACTGTTAAGACCTCAGGCTCCCTCCTCCACAAAAAACAACTAAGAAAGCATCTATTTGGCTGCCATAATCTGTGAAATGAAATGGGACCAACATCTCCACACAACAAGGGCACATATGCCTCCATAAGAGATAGGAAAGGTTGATCTCTCTTGGCACCGCATCTCTTTGTTCTGAGACTCCATGCAGCAGAAGAGTTAGACAAAACTGATGCACACCTGGAGTTAAAGGACTTTCTCTGGTAATAAGCATTCCTGAGCTGGCTTGTTGTCACTGAACCAAGGGTGGGTTCTCAGTTCACGGTGGAAAGAGTACTGACACCCTAGTAAATGGAGATGCAACTACCAAAAGAAGTCAGCAGAGGAAGCCTCCATTAGGAAAAGCCCCTGGAGGGAGTACTCACCCTCTCTGCCATTAACGCACTGGTGCTGTGTTGTCTGACCCTTCTGAAATGCAATCCCCAGGCCTAAGGGCATGATTACCATACTCTGCTAGCACTACAACTTCTCTGGAGGACCAAGAGACTTTCAGAAGGAATGGTGTAGCAATAGCTACTAGCTATCTCCACTATGTGGCCTGTGTTGGAACTTCAGCTTGCTTGTTGACTTTCGGCCCACAACTCTTAGGTGGATATTATAGTTTTTATCTATGATTCTGGGGGAATCCTCTGTATTCCCTATGCCAACTCCAGCTATGTAAGCTGAACTATTAAGCCTTAGCACAGGGCTCACCATAGAGTTTCAATAAATTAACCAGTGGTGATTTCACACAATTGAAGAAAGTCTACTATTCAAGCCAAATTCAAATCTATTCTGTGCAGTTAAACACCCTAACACCAGGCCTTTCCATCAGGGACCCATTCTCATAGAAATAAGCACATAATACCAAACAGATGAAGGAGACAGCGAAACACCTGTGAATGGTGGCTCTAAACAACCTCAGGGGAAAATTTAATGCTGCAGACTTAACCAAATTACCTGATGGAGACTTTCAAGCAACAGTAATATCATATTCACTGAAATCAGGAAAACGGTGGAGGGGTGAAAAAAGAGAACTACAAAAGAGAGAAGGTATGAGACAACTCAAAACAGTATTCAAGGAACTAAAGAACACAAGAACTGAACTCTAGAACACAACAGAGGGGGTCAACAGTAGGTTGGAAGAAACCTCCAATAGTATCAATGAGCTAGAAGTTAGGACAGTGGAATAAACTGAAGCAGACTAGCAAAGAGAAAAAAGGAATTAAGAGAAATAAAGGCAACCTAGGAGACCTATGGGGATAATGTCAAGGAGAACAAGATATATATCAGATGAGTCACAGAAGGAGAAGAGAGAGAAAAGGGGGCAGAAACTATTTGATGAAATAATAGCTGAGAATTTCCCTAACCAGAGGAAGGAAGCAGATCTCCAAACCCTGGAAACTCAAAGAGTTCCGAAAAAAGGAAACCCAAACAGACCTATACCAAGGCACATTGTCATTAAAATTAAAAAAACACAAGACAAAAGAGAATCTTGAAAGTCACATATAAAGGAGTCCCCATGAAACGGTCTCAGCAAACTTCTCAGCTGAAACTTCGTAATCCAGAAGGAAAGGGCATGATATATTCAAAGTGTTGAAAGAAAAGAATTTCCAACTAAGGATATTCTATCTTGCTAGATTATCACTTAGAATTGAAGGAATGATAAAAACATGTTCAAAGTGTATTATTAGGGATGTTCATATTCATTTATTTTTTGAATGACTTAGGAAGCAGCAAGTGTTTTACCTGGTCATTATGATTCAGTGCAACTGTACTACACAGAGAAATTTGTCATAAGTATATACAAAAATACATTTGAAAGTAAATATACTACTCAAAAGAGAGGAAACTATGAGAATAGTGATTTTGTTTGGGTTGAGGGGAAAGGACATTCTTTGGAAGTTGCAATGCTATACCATAATCTCTACTAATTTTTCTTTTTATTGGGATCCATTGTACCAGTTTCCTATTTCTGATATAGCAGATTATTATAACAGTAATTTAGACAAAATAAAGTTATTCTTTTACAGTTCTGAAAGTCAGAAGCTCAAAATCAAGATGTCAGCACAGCCCTTAAATCTTTGGAGGTTTCCCAGAGGGACAGGGGAATGCATTCCCTTGTCTTTTCCAGGTTCTAAAAATTGTCTGCTGTCCTTAGTTCACAGTCATAGCTTCAGGTTCAAAGCCAGCAGAGAATTTTCCAGCCCTTCTCTTGGGAAGTTTAGACTGTCATTGTAAGTAGAAATAGAATCACTCTCTTAAGTGTATCAAGGGCATGCATTTCTGGAATCAGTGAATTGAGCAAATGAATATAAAGCCCAATACTACTATTACAACAGAAAAGTTATATTAATAGAAATACAATATATTCTGATGCTATATTTGCAACAATAAGTAATTCATTTTCATATATG
Source organism: Solenodon paradoxus (assembly GCA_004363575.1). NCBI lineage: Eukaryota > Metazoa > Chordata > Mammalia > Eulipotyphla > Solenodontidae > Solenodon > Solenodon paradoxus. Next base: position 599,641 of record RJWH01000005.1, read on the forward strand.
AAATATTAAAAATTTCTTAATGTACAATCCTGTTTTTTTAATATTAAAATAAATATTAGAGGAAAGCAAAGTTCAACTCCCTTACTTTCCCACCAACTTTTTATGAAGATAACCTTATTGACTCTAATCCAGGAAAACATGGCTACAATCTGAATTATTACCTTGGAAATTTAAGAGCATTTTTACAAATAAAACTGAAATAAAAATACTGTTAAATCTGACCCACATCTATGTAGAAAAGTAATTCATCCACAGTATTTCTTAGGACTAATCAGAAACATACTTTTGAAAGTGCAAATTTTAATAATTTATTAAAACAGTGCTGATTGTTCCCTTTTTCTACAATTGAAAGCTAAAAGTCCTAATTTTTTGTAATTGCCAATTGAATTATACTGGCTTCCCATTCAGAATATATTTTCCAACTGCATTACAGATTTTTGTCTGTTTCAGTTACAGATGTAAGACACACAAACAGAAATGGTATTTTAACGTAAAATTTGAACAAAATTTGATTTGTCATTACAGTGTTTCAAACATTATAATATTCACTTTATTTTCAAATTGTTAAGGATAAAGGAGTTGTGACTTAGTGAAAAAGCAACAAAAAAACAAGATAGTTTTACATATTCTGTACCTCAGATAATCCTATAGACAAGGGGAAAAAAGCAATTTAAGTTCATGTCCAAAAACTATTAAGCAGTTCATATAGGGTTTCATTTAAAACCCAAAGGAAATTTCAGACTTCATCATAGTTTGCCAAAAATCTAATTGCCAAAAATTAATTAATCTAATTAAAATTTGATTATAATGAAGGCAAAAACAAAGCTTACAAGTGAATGTAAAAGAAGACTGAAAAAAAAAAGTCCCGTCTGAAGTAATTTTTGAAAAAGAATTGAAGGGATACTTATATTACTAGATATCAAAATAAGTCTCTCTTAATTGTATTATATTACTAGATATCAAAATAAGTCTCTCTTAATTGTATCATTTCCATCAACATACTAATGTTATAAAAAAGAAAACATTTTTTTAAATTTTCTATTAAAATTAAACTAGCAGCCTATCCTCACAGCCTCCTCCAGAACTACCTCTATTTGCTCCCTTTACATTTCTCCATTTCTACTGTCTCTGCTAACTAGCCCCACGTTCATCCTTCACCTACTCCAGTATGGTTTCCAAGATCATCACTTTATCACAAATACTGTTGCCTATGTTTACAATGACTTGTCCAGTAAACACTTTTCAGTCCTTACCAACATCTTTCAACAGAATTGTTTATGCCTTTGAAATTCTCCTCTGTTACCCTCAGGGACAGTGAACTCTCTGCTATCTACAGTATTTTCTAATCACTGTTTTCTCCTTCATAATCTCCTTTGTCAATATCAACTCCTTTACCAAACGCTAAATGCTAGTGTTCCTAAGGGCTTGACTCTGGGTGTTTTCCAAAACTCCTGTGATATGACCCATTCTTTATCATAACTTTGATTCTCATGTATATTCAGACACCCACAAAGTTTTATAAATAACAGTATCACTTCTGATCTCAGGTTCATATCTATAAATTCAACTGTTTTTCTGACAGCCCCATGCAGGAATTTCAAAAAGAAGTTTAAACTTTCTTTCTCCCCATTATCATGGTCTAAATTTACTTTTTCCTATTATTGTGAATGTCACCATTTATTAAAATCAGACACTCAGGATTTTTCTTTTATGCTTCCCTTTCTCACCTTATACATTTAAATCCTCAGCATAACCAGTCAGGCAACAACATATGTTGAATCTGTCAATTTATTTCAATGCTAGCATCTTTCTGAAGACACATCCATATTTTAACTAGACTATTGGAATAGCCTCCTGTATTTGGTCAGGATGGGATAGGTTACAATAAAATAATGACCATGAAGACTGAGGAATTCATAGCTATAAACATTTATGGGAAACATGATTCTTGTTCATCTTAAATATACTCAGATTCTGCTGTTTATCTCCAGACTCTGAGTCCCATGTGACTGGATCAGGCATCTACTCAACATTACTAGTTTTTATGGAAAGGGAATGATCTCACACTAGCAATCAAACATTTCAGCCTAGAATTTATGGTGGATTTTTTTTTCATGATTTACTGAGTAGAACTAGTTACGTTAAGTAACAGTCAGACATGAGTGGGATGGGGAACCAAGGGTGGGGGACTATCTCCTGATAAATGAAAAGGACACAAGGGTTGCCCAACCAAATCAGAGTCTAGAAGGAGAGACACAGTATGCTTCAGACCAGTCTGGTGAAAACTTGATGAGGAGACATGCACAGAAAAAGCAAAACCTTGTCCTTAGATGACCTCCCTCAATATACCATCATAATAATGAAATTAGCCCTGTGGTGGGCAAACAGAGAGATTCTGGATACTGAACATAGTCACTCTACTCCCACCATATTCCTAGATATGGAGACCCCTTTTCTGTAATCTCCTCTTATGGGAGATTATGAATAAAATTATGAATTATGAATAAATTATGAATAAAATATTATAAATAAAAATTATGAATAAAAATAGATCAGTAGCTCACCAGTCTGAGTGTACTTTTGCTTTGATAATTGGCCGATAGCTCACTCCTGGGGTTGACTTTCTCTCCGGACGACCCATTCTCCCATCTGAGAATGTGCTTCCGGTTTGCTAAATAAACTTCCATCACTTCTGTGCCCACCTGAATTCTTTCTGGGAAAAACAAGGACCAAGGACCTGTCCAACGGGAGAAGCCCTGTAACAGTTATATGATCTCTCCAAATCACAAGAAGGCAGGAAGTGCAATTATCTCAGATATGTGGCAGAGCACATTACCAACTGTCAATGCTTTCTGACTCCCTACTTCCATCTTTGCTCTTATTACCAAATTGTTGCCAAATTATTGTTCACAGTATTTTTAAGGTTCTTTTTCCCATAGATCCTTAAGGAAAACGAAGTCACAATTGAGAGCAACAAGCAAAGTTTTATTTCATTGGCCAAGGAAGGAGCTAATGCTCTAAAAGTCATCTTAAGGGAAAAAGGGATGGGGCAGGGGTTTTCAAAACTATAGGTGGTGGGGGAAGGTAACTGGGGTGGGAATAAGGGAGCAAGTCATCTCTGACTTGGTCAGAATTCTGAGAAATGGGAAAGAGTTTGAAAAGAGCACTTGACACTCATTTACCTTTTACATGTTTTACACAGGATCTGTTATGAGTGAAGGAGGTGTGACCTTTGCTGTGTTGATGAAGAAAGTTAATGTCACAGGAGAGCAGGGAGCTATGCATGTTCAGCTATGAGACAGTCCCTTGTGGGTCATATCTCTCTTCTTGTGGTTAATTATCTAGTAGCTTAGTTCTCACAGGTGGTTCATGTTCAGGAGGGTGGCATATTGTGATTTCTGCATCTGGAAACAGAGCTTCATCCTAGTACCTGGAATATTATACAGCTTTCATCAAAAAAGTGGGAGACTTTGACCCTTGTCAAGTATGTTTATATTTTTAATCTGACACTGAGATTAGAGAGAACTTTTCCATGCAGCTGTTTAGGTAAAGGACAAACTGAGCAATGTTTTTATAACTAGAGAGAGCCTATGTGAAAGCTGAAGACTTAATATGAGGTCAAGCCTAGTGTGTTCCAATTCTGTGGTTTTATGCCTATCAGGTTTAACGTGGGAATCAAGTTTGTAGACTTTAGAGGAATATGTAGTTACTAGATACGGTGATGAGATATTTGGGTGTTGTTGAGGGAGGTAACTTGAGATGGAAATTACAAGTAGACTAGAGATTCATGTTGGTTGGTGTAGATGGCAGAGATGATATTTTAATGGAGAAATTCGAGAACTGTTTTCTTATCTTTATGGGGAGCTCTCTCAGCACTTCATAAAGTGGGCCAGAGAAATATTTGTAATGATATAATACTTTCCCAGAGACTTATGTGTTTGAAAAAGCATACACCATTGTACATCTAAATAATCCCAAACATCTACATCTGCCATAGCAGATGGTTGATATGGTTATTGTAAAACATTTATTTCTATCTTTGTGTATAGTAAAGAGAATTGCAAAGTTTCCTCCTAAATAATGAATGGGTTAACATTTAATAGATGGTTGTACTGCCATAATGAATCTGCAAAAAAATCACACTACTGACAACATATTTAGGTGTAAGTTCTGACTAGCTGCTTTCCAGACAAGAACATTAGTTGACTACCTTCTATGGTTCATGCATAATGTGAGGAGCTTTATAGAGGTTATGAAATTAGATCCTCCTAACAACTGGAAATTGTTTCATTCCACATTTTGTAGGTGAGGTTTAATAAAAACTTGCCTTATGTTTCACAAAGAGTAATTAGAAGCAGGATACTCTGACGCTGGAGTCTGAATTTTCAGCCACTAATCTATTTTGCCTCCTTCTTTGCTTACTTCTCGGCTAGTTCTGGAAACAAGAAATTTCAGACACTAGTGGCATTTTCATTTTCCTGTTTCCTATGGTTGAAGAACGTGGGAAGAAGTGGCTTAGAAATGATACTAAATAGATTAGGTAGAGACTAATGTGTGTGTGGCGGGGTGGGGTTGCTGTGTAGTGTTTTGGGTAGAATTAGAGAGGAAGAAGAAGCAGGAGCTACAAATTTTTATTCCCACTTAAAATAGCAATTAGCTGTTTTACTCCCATTTAAAATAACAATTAACTCTAAAAAATAATATTGAATGATATGAATGCTGATTAAATTGAGTATTTCAAAGGGTGGAGATGTGTTGTTATTTTATTGTACTATCAACTGACTGTAAAGAACATTGTTTATAGAATAGCACAGGGAAGCAGCGAGAATAGTAATTACTAGAATAACCCTGAAGTCAGATTTCCTGAGGTCAAATTCTAGCTCTGCTAATTCCTTAACCCCAGTTAAGTGTTACATTTTTCTTTTCCTACTAAGTCAAAGGATCATGCATATTACATGAACTAGTCCACATAAGACATTTATCACTGTCTGTTGCTTTTAGTTTTTATCACAAATTTTGATAAAATTTTTAATTTTGATTTAATTTTAAGAAGTCATTTCCGATGACTTTTTTTTTTTCCCCATTCAGACATTTTAAACTCTGGCAGCATTTTTATCTGTGCTGAGCCTGTTAGAAAACTCAGTTCCCCTGAAATCTTCAAATTCCAAGATTTAACCTTCTAGAAAGGGATTAGATCTCAAAGCATATTCTTCTAGAACCACATAGAAAGTATATCAACTGAAGCCCAGTTAGGGAACTGAGGGGAGGGGAGTCTTCCCAGAGACAAAATAGTGACATCCTTGGAGTATCTGCTATATGCTATTAATGGTGCTCGATACAAAGTATATAAAAGCAAGTAAGAAGAAATCGAATGTTAGTATGCTCAGGCTGCCATAAAAAAAAAAAAAAAAAACCACAGACTGAGTGGCTTAAACAAAAATTCATTTCTCAGTTCTGGAGGCAGGAAGTCCAAAATCAAGGTACAGGCAGGTTTGGTTTCTCCTGAGGCCAACTTCCTTAGCTTGCAGACATATGTCTTCTCACTGTATCCTCACATGGCCTTTCTTGTGTGCACACATACTTCTGTTGTCTCTCTTCATTAAAAAAAAAGCAAAATATAATTAACATACATTACATTAGTTTCAGGTATACTGTATAATGATTTGGTATTTTTAATGTAGCAAAATTATTTCCGCAATGTCTGGTTAAACATCCATCACCTCACATAGCTACAGTTCTTTTTTTTCTCTTCCTTTTCTAAAGTACCACAGACTACCATGGACTGAATGTTTGTGCCTGCGATGCATATTGTTGAAACCTAATCTCCAGTGTGATGATATTTGTAGATGTGGAATATAGGAAGTGATTAGTTCATAAACTTGAATCCCTCATGAATGAGATTAGTGCCCATATCAAAAAGATCCCAGATGGCTCTCTAGACCCTTCTGCCATGTGAGGTTACAGTGAGAATACAGCCATCTATGAAACAGAAAGTAGGTTCCCATCAGTACCAAACCTGCCAGTATCTTGACCCTGAATTTAGCAGTTTCCAGAACGGTGATAAATTACTTATCAACTATCTGGTCTATGATATTTCCTCTCAAAATTATTTATTTCTATGCTTTCTTAAAATTCACATTTCAACACAGGTAAAATTGAACAATTTGGTTAATATGGGATATTTATTATGTTATCATTATGCATATATGTGTATATATTAATACTATATATTTGTTTTATTATTTCACATCACTATGTGCTTTTTCTGAGATTGAATTAACTCCTCTGTCTGGGTACATTTCACACCCCACCCACCACTCCTTTCCTTTATCTTTTTGTTTTTATTTTTTTTGAGGCCAAGAAAAGAACACAACTTATCACATTAACTACTTATTTTAAAAGACACTCAGGAGAGTACAATATATTGGATATTTCCGAAATAAACTTTAAAATGAATATAGTAGAATATATTAAAATTTTGTTAGATTAATTCTTAAAAAGCCTACTCTTGCATCCCTCATACTGACGTCATTGTATTTACGCTGTTTGGATGAATTAATTAGGTTATTGTCAAAAATGAAGACCTATACATGGAGAATACACAAATTGTGATTTGGAGCTTATTGACTCTTTTATCAGGTGCCATGCTGAGTTAAGTTTTTGATAAAGCAGATCGTCTCCATGAAAAATGAAAAAATAAAAAGTCATGAATGCATAGGAACATAAAATGGCTCATATTTTAATCTCATTCATGTGACTAAATATATGCTACTATTTTCTTGGTCTTGAGTCTAGTACTGCCAATAAAAATGTAACAGTCATCTATTCCTTAGTCTTAAGACAATCACACTTCAATGTTACTTACACACAAATATTGATAGTAAGTAGTATGGGGTAAAGAATGATAAACTTTTAAAAATGCTGTTATATTTCACTTACAGTGAGATGTTAGAATCGCACTGAAGGGGTTATTATTTATGTCTTTGAGTTCCATCAATCGTTCCTCTATTAAATTAGCGTAATCTAAGAAGTTTATGCTGCTTATGAGTAGGATTAAAATATCAACTTCAGAAATCATTAAGTAATACACATGCATGGCAAAATTTTAAGGAGTACCACTTAAATAAAGAATAAACTATATGTCTTTTAGGAAGGGAAAAATGGAATAAGAGTAAAATAAACTAAAGACTAAAATAGTAAACAAGTGAGAAAAGGAGAATAAAAAAGCGGTAACTATAGAAAGCAATCAAGAAGATGCAGACATTCACAGTATACAAAAATGGGCTCAATTCAACTGTTAAAAGACAAAATCATCAGAAAGATAAAATGTAAATTTCTGCCATATGCTATTATTATCAAAAAAAACAACTAAAATAAATTGAAATATTGAAGGTTAAAATTAAAGAAATGTTTCTGAATAAGTATTTTAAGGAAATACTAAGCCAAAGAAAATGGGAATATTTATGTTGCCAAAAAAGTAGAACTTAATTTAAAATAAAACTGGTAAGAGCTGCAGAGAGTCACTACCTAATAGCAAACACATTAATTAGTCAGACACACATCATTTCTAATCATGCGCTCTTAAGAAAACATTTTAAAAATGTAAAAATTAAATATTAACAGAATATCTGGAAAAAAAGTAAAAAATCTACTATTAAAGTGAGAGATTCAACATACTACTGTCAATGTTGATAGGCTATCCAGACAAAAATTTTCATAAAGATGTAGAATTGAAAATTCAAGTGTAAAAGTTCACTTAAGGCACACATAGAGTGGAAAAATAAATTATAATAAAGTTACATAATCAAGTGTTATACAGAAGTGAAATAATACTTCAGAGAGCAAAATGGTGATCTGTACAGTTACAATTTTGTGTGAAGTAAAACAAGTCAGAAAGACTATATAGATTATAAAACCATTTAATAAATCTTTAAAATAGAGAAATTAAAAATATTGTTTACAGATACATATACATGTGTTTAAGTTATATATACGTGTATGTATACATATACATACACGTATATATGTGTATATACATACACTTTTTTTTTCCAATGATGGATAAAATGGCACAACCACTTTGGAAAATAGTTAAGCAGTTTCTTAAAAGAGTAAACATATCCTTTCATATTGCCCAGTAATTCTACTCCTAAATATTTATATAAGAGAAAAAGACTTGTACTAAATGTTCATAGAAACTTCTCTTACTAGCCTCCAGTTGAAACAACCCAAATCTCCATCAACTAGTTAATGAATAAATAAATTGTTGTATATCTGTAATTGACACATATAGTATGGAAATGCGAACCATTATGTTTACGCAATCTAATATTATGTGGCACTGAAAATAATAGAACTAATATCAAGGAAGCAAAATGGTGATCTTCAGAATTAAAATTTACAACGTATTTTATATATGCAAAAACAAATATATATTTAGAATACATGCACGACATGAGGGTGAATCTCAAGATTATGCAAGGTAAAAGAAATTAGACAGAAAAGGCTATATATTATAAATAAAATGATAAATTCGGCTTACATGAAATTCTTGAAAAAAAAAACAAAACAAAACAATAGTGACCCAAAACAAGCCAGTGTTTGTCAGGTCCTGTGAAAGGAAAGAGAGCCCTTCTCAGGGGGATGGGCATGTTATCAGGCTTGTGGTGGTGGTTAATCATGCATCAAAACTTGAATAAAACTGACCAGTGTTATTGTATATAAAAACCACTCCAATAAAGCAAACAAAAGAAAGTAAAAACGGAATGTCAAACACAAAATTCAAGATAATGGAGGGGAGGGATCTGGGGATGAAAATGAAGATGATTAGAAAGGTACAAACATTGTTTCAGAGTTTATACTGGTTTCATAAGCATTTATTTAGTCACTTATTATGCCGTAACACCAGTTTGATCAGAGTAGCACTTTATCTGCATAGAATGAATTGGGATGATGTAGGAAAGGAAACATGAGCTGAAATTCATTTAATAAACTGTAATCTAATTAAAGTAGGAATTAGATATAGGTACTTCTAGCAGAAAAAAGTACATCTTGCTCTTTAGGAATAATCTCATGTAGCTTGTTTGCAACTAGCATACAAACAAAGATTCAGGCAGACTGAACAGCTTGCTTTTGAGTGCACACAGATAAACTCATGAACTCTTCCCTATAATTTATGCCAGGTATTTTAACCTTCGTTACCATAAACTCACAAATAATATTGACTAACACTGGATTCACTTTGATACTTTGATATTAAAGACTTTAAGAAAATTTACTTTAGGATTAAAGTGTTGATGTCAACTTTATAAATTTCCTTATAT
>RJWH01000005.1:2451986-2637438 GCA_004363575.1 Solenodon paradoxus
CTCTCTCTCTCTCTCTCTCTCTCTCTCCTCTCTGATTCCACTACACATTGAGGTAAAGAAGGGGCAGAAGGTTGCCTCTTTCAAAGTGGGAGCTGACACTTCCATGAGGATTTCATCTGTGGCTCCTGTGTCCCACCCCAGCCCCGATCTACTCATGTGAAAACATTGCTCTAGTTGGAAGGTTCTTTGGGTCAGATGAGAGCCCTTGGAGTCTGTGAATTCCAGGAACTCATCCCAGAGATGATTATAGCCTGGCTCTGAGAGTGCAGGGGCAAAAGGCTCACTTCTTGTTCAATAATTGGACTCATGAGATAAAATGACAAGCCCACTATCAGCAGTTAGAGGGAAATGCAGAACTCAAAAGACTCAGATCTGAGTTTCAACTCAGTTTTCTTTCCAGTATCCAAGGGCAGGCGAGAAAAGTGGCAGGAAGCATGGGCAGAGGGTCAGCCCAAAGAACTTCTTTGGTTTTGTATTGTATTTCTTAGTGAGTAGAAAGAATTATTTATTTTCATTAGGAAATCTGAAGGAGTAGAAAACTCAGAAATATTGAACGGGTATTGTATAATTTATAGAGAACTCTATGGAGGGCAGAGCACAGGAAAAGAGAATAACTGATGTGACCAAAAATTCAAGAAATGAAAGGAATGTAAAGATTCTCTTTATAAATATCAGATTCTTAGATCATCTAAAATACTCTTACTCAGTGTTTCCAACATTTTTAAACTGAAGGCTAGGCTTCCCCAAGATGTTCAGAATAGGCATGTCGCTTTGGTATGGGGAGTATAAGGTCAATTGAGGACAGTGCAGGCTGAAGAGAAAATTTATCACCCTTTAGCTAAAAGAATATAAACAGTGGGGAAGAGTTATTATCCAGATTAGGATTTTTATCATAAATAACTTTCTATCAGAGAAAACTATCTAAATGGCAGGGTAAACATGTAATGAGAGAGGATACAATCTTTATCACATGAGTTATCTTTCCTCATCATGTGAATTCCCCTCCTTTCCCCTTAAAGCCCAAAGCCCCTACCCCATTCCTTAGCTCAAGATACATACCCTCATTTTCCCCTGTATGCTTTAGAGTCTGCATTCATGCAGGTTTTTCATACGTATATCACTAACTATACTCTTTTCTCCTGCTCATCTGTCTGATAGTAAATTAATCTAACTGCTCAACTAGCTGGAAAAGAACCCAGATGAATAGGGGGACATTTCCTTTCTACCCCTAAAAAGCATGTTCTCACACAATGCTTTTTTATTTAAGCCTCTATGCATTTCTATAACCCAAGGTTTTGAGTAATTTCACTTCTTAATTTGGGATCATAAAAAATAAGCACCCTTACAAATTCTTATCTGTCCAGATGGTCTAGATACTTCCCACCCCTGAATCCACTGAGAATGCCAGAAGTGCAATCACACAGGTGAAAAAATGCTAAGAAATGACCTGCCTAAGATCCTACAGCTGGTTGGCTATCGGCCCAAGATAACACATGTTTCCCATCTTCTAATCAAAAGCTTTAGCCTCCATAATATCAGTGTCCCTAGAGTTCAAGTATATCAAGAATGTGCAAAGTACTAAGAGTTTTCAATTCTTCAAATTCTTGAAAGTGTTCAAGAATATTTCCTTGGGGAGAGTTATTCTAGGCATATTCTGGAAAACAAGTACATGGTGCATCTCCATCACCCAAATGATTACTTAGTCAGAGAGAGAAATGTTGATACTAGAAGCAGAGAATAGAGACTCAGCCAAAGTTCCAATCTGTCTCCAAACAAAATGGAAGGAAGAAAATGAAAATGAGACTTATAGAAGAGAAAGAAAGCTTCAGTGACCATTTGAACGTTGGCATAATGGAAAGTGATGAACATGGACCTCAAAGCAGTCTACGGGCAATTTTCTAGATTTCAAAATTTAAATATAAAACTAAATAGCCCAGTGAAATGAGAATTATTAAATACTTGTAAGTGCCCCCCAGGATATTGAGAAATTTGAGCAACACTCTGCAATTAATACATATGAGATTCAATTTTTTTTTAAAGAAAGAAAAAACAAAACTGTACTGTGGAGGGTTGAGGATTTCATCTTGAAAGATATAAAATGATGTCTTTCTGAAATATTAAAGAAGGTAAATTCAGACTAGAGCAAGTCTGAGAACTGCAAGGGTCAGGAAAGGACAGTAGTCCCCATGAGGAAATGTGTGGGCATAAGGCTTATAGGAACATCCAGGTTTTTATAGAAGGATAGGAAAGAAAAGAAACATGGGGAGTCAATTTACTAATGAACCTATCACTAAATTCATCTCTTAGAAAGAAGAAAGAAAATATATCTCCAGGAATATACTTTTGGGAGGGAGGGTAAGAAATCTGAATATTTTAAAAACTGGTTATTAGACAAGCAGAATTGAAAATAAAATTACTTTAAAAGTAATCACAATGAATCTATGGTGTGAGAAGTCCGGAAGGGGAGAACCTTGGAGAGGAGGATAGGTGAGTTGTGGGATACTGATGATGTTCTATTTCTGCACCTGTGAAAGCCCTAGAAAATTTTAAAAAGGGGAAAGAAAAGCAAAGGAGACATTCTTCAAATTGAATGTCAAGATCATGGGAATTAATTTCCAATATGAGAATTGGGAGGGACTTGGTCAAGTAGCAAAAGCCATGTTGGGGTAACAATATATACCAAACTACCTTAGAGCTGGCTGCTTAGCAAGAAATGGCAAAATGAATTACCAGAGTCTGTGTCTCTATATACTTAGTAAAAACATGCCCATATAGGCAGTAAAAAAAAATAGTAGAATGAAACTGTTCATCTTAATGTATGTTTCAGCCTTATTTCTAACTCAAATCTATTAAGTGAATCAGAATTTTTCCTTCAGTTGAGTTGACTTCTGACTGATTGCTGTGGGCTGAATAATGGCTCCATAAAAGTATAGAAGTCATAATCCTTGGAATCTGTGACTTACCTTACATAGCAAAGGGGATTTTCTAGATGTGATTAATATAAAGTTTTTGATAGAGGGACATCCAGGAGGCCCAAAGTAATCACAATAGTCTTTAGAAGAGAGAGAGGAAAGTCAATGGAGGAAGTAGGAGGTATGACAACAATGGAGGCCAGAAGTTAGAGCAATATAAGGGAATAGTCATGAACAATGGGATGCAGACAGATTCCAAGACTAGAAAAGGCAAAGAAATAGATTTTCCCCTAGTCACTTCAGGTAGAACCAACCCTGTGAACACTACCCACTCAAACTGATTTCAGACTGCTGATCTCCTAAATATATGGAATAGATGTATGTGATTTTAAGCCATTAAATTTGTGGTAATTTTAAATAGTAACATTAGAAAAACAATACATTGAGTAAAATGACCATTCTAATCTGATTTGATTTTCTTAAGAAGTCTCTCATACAGGACATTTGATTAGTACTCATCTTCTGCAGAGTGGTATATAGTTTACAGATAAATAAGAGCTCCTTTCAGAACATTTCTTATGTACATTCTTTGTATTTTGTTCTGTTTATTTATGGTCTTGTAACCTCTAAACTTGGATGTTTAATCCAAGACAGAACCCTTGGTGTTTTCAGCTTCTTGGATTGTTACAAGAACTGGGCAAGTTTCCTGAAATTCACTTCTATCAAAGTTCATAACCCAACTCCAGAAAGTATGGGGACTGGTTTTCAAGCTACAGGAAAAAAAGATACTGGTTATATAGCTTCAAATAGATTGTTATACTTGGAAAATTGTAGATTAAAATGACATCTTTAAAGGATAAGTCTTAAGATATTATTGCAGAGCTTCTTTGACTCAAACGTCCTTTTGGTTCCCTTTATCACAGCAGTGACAAAAATATGAAAGAGATTTTTTTGAAGAAAAAGTTTATCCATTAATATATTTTCTCCTTCACTGGACTATGAACTCATCGAGAACAATAATCAGGAGTTATTAATCTTTGTTCCACAACAACTAGTCAACCAATCAATTGTCTGATGATGAGACATATTCCAAGGAAAGGAAGAAAAGGAGGAAGGGAGAAAGAGAGGCTATTCTTTTCATATTTTTCTGGAAACTTAGTGAATTGGTGTCAGTAACTACAGAATTATAAAATTAATTTATTAAAAGTATTATCTTTAATTTTCTACCAGTATCAGCCTACCAAATAAACATACTACTGAGGTTAGTCTAGAGGACAAATTATGCACCAAAAATGATTTGGGTGCTGAGAAAGTATGATAGAAAATGGTAGAGTGAGTGGATGAAATTCAACTGGAATTCGAAATGAATATTTTGGATATATAATCCTAGATAACTAGCTCCATGGGATTTTTAGTTTTGTTTTTGGTTGCTTTGTTTGAAATAGAAGTAAAATGTGGGCAGAATCTTAGAGAAGATTTCCATGCATTGTACAACCCTGGATATAATGGTTTAAGAAAATGCCTGTCAATCCTTCTAAAAAATTAAGAAGAATGACAATAAGCTAATACATTATTTTAAAAAGTACCTAAATAGGAAGGCTCGACTTATATACATATATTTTTTCATCAAATATTTAGTAGGATGACACTATGAAGAGAAATAATCTAATTTAGAAACAAGAAGTATTTGAGTTGATTCAAGTTGTTGATGCAGAAACAAACTCTTCTTACCAAATGCCATAGACTTTATTCAACTGTTTCAGGCTTATCATTTATTAAGTGAACCCCAGAGTTGGTAGTATCCAAGCAAGGATGGCAATTCATATTCATAGAGGAGTTCTGCCTCATTTGTACATGACATATGGGTGTTGTATCTCCCTGGTTCTGTACCCCATGACGGGAATCCTGCACTGTGCACGAGGAAAGGTATCTTCCCAGGAAAAAGACAGAAAATATTCAAGAGGTCTGAACTCCAGTCCAACTATTAACTTGTGTAAGCAACTTATCTCCAGACTTCAGTTTCCTCTTTTGGAACATGAGGGGGTTTAATCAGATGACCTCTAAAGTCCTTCACGATTCTGAAATTCTCTAACTTTACACTAACCTAGAGAACAGTGTTGTCCAATGAAAGGGAATCTTTTTCTGTCAGGTTCTTCTGCCCCAAGTATCTCAGGTGCTGACTTGTACACAGTAAGAAGCAAAAGGCCCCTCCCTTCAATTCTGTGGTTAAAACTATTTAGTTTCTTGGTGTTTGAAACATTCTCTTCAGCTAAACATTGCAACCTTCACATAGCTGCATTTGTACTTAACTATAAACACATACCATTGGCAAGACCCCATGAAACAATTGACTTCCAGCGACCTTGGGGTTGGCAGCATAACAGATACAGTTTCTCATTATCATTCAATGCCAGATAAGAGAATTTCCCATCGTTCAGCTGATTTTCCCTGCCTTTGTTTCTTGGGTAATGGGTAGTAAGCTTTAAAATGTTCAGCATTATATGCTATGATGTGAATTTCAGCTGGCCTTCTTGGGGGAGCTATTTTTAAACCCTTCATGCATGATTAGTGTAGCCATTTTATCCTTTTCACTGTCTTATATTTAATTAACAGCTGGTGTTGATTATTCTTTCTGGCTATGATGGTAGACTATTAAAACTTGGAATCATGGATGCAGGCTTGTAGGTTAAAAAGCCAACAAAATTGCTTTTGATGGGACAAGATTGTGAGTGTCTTTGTGAGCTACTGAGTTTTGAAAAATATCTTTGCAAGGTCACACAAGTTATTGATTCTAAAATAGGTGCAAGTGGTCCTATGGTTCAACTGAAAAGTGTTATAACAAACATGAATTGTATTGTTCCATGAAACCATGCATAAAAAATTAATGAGAATGTCCACTGTACAGAGCAAGAATTACAAAGTTTGGTTCTCAACCCGGGTTAACATTCTTGTATTATTCCTTGTCATATCAACTATAAAGTTGAAGAAGAACACTCTGAAAGTGGAACTGGCTGCACCTCCACTATGTGACGGCTCCAAATGAAGACTACTTGTTGCTCTTAAGTTAGATTCCCATTTGGCAGCAAGCTCAGGGGCTAGGATCTTAATTTACCCAAACTGATAAAAAAAAGTATTTAGAGAGATCTGGGAGCCACATGGAAAAACAGAGCCTTAAATCAATCTTTAGGGGACAGATGTTAAGTTGTAACTTATCTTTTCTTGGTTTCTCCCACTTTTTTATTTTCATCACTAACTAAAAACAACACATCAACCCAAACAGTTTAATCCCCTTCTTATTTACCCAAACTACTGAAAAGCAGGAATTTCCATTAGATCAAAGTTGTAGGGCCTTAAAAGAGGAAAGAAGAAGGGGATACATAAATGGAAAGAGCTGAATGTAGGATCTGATACATTTTAGATGCTCAGTAAATGGTAGCTTTCATTAACAGTACAACTTTGACTTCACTATTTGTTAATTTATTTCCGAGCATGCACACACACACCAGTTTTGTTTTCTTTACTAGTCTTGCTGCTTAAGAATATCATGCCTAACTTTAATATTCGTCCACTACAAGCAATAAACTAGCACTTCTTATGGAGTTAGCTAAAATGGGATTGTAACTGCAGTTCTAAAAGTTATACTATTTCATTCATCAATGAAAAACCAGATCTGAAAAGGAGTTCACAATAGAGTCAAGAGTGTATTCTTTTACAATGAAAAAGACGTTGGTTTGTGGAAAATAATGTTACTCATTGTAGAAAAGAAACCATATGCTAATAAAACTAAGTAAATTTCAGAAAACTACTCAGAAGTTGAGTCATTTGAACATCATATGAATTTTAATATTCACTCTATAACAGATTTGATTTGATAGCTCTGGAAACTTATGTTCAATCATTTATTTTTGTTTATTCAGCTGTAAAGTGAGAATTATGATATAATACTAGATTTATTCTTGTAATAGTATTGTGAAAGTGTAAATTGCTGAAAGAACTCCCCCAAAAGGTAATATCTCTTCTTAGTATCATGTGTAAAATCATTTCTGTCCAGGAGCAGGAAGATGGGATAGATGGATTGTCCTGGGTCATGTATATCTGCGATTCTGTGGTTTTCTGATTGTCCCAGATAGGTTAATACCACTAGTTTTGAGTAGCTAAACTTGAGGGGCTTAATGAAAAGGAATCATGGTTGTGAGAGAAAAAAAAATGAATCTCTAATTTATCTTCCCAGCTGATAACATTTTGCTTCTCTTCAAATTTGAAAGAGTACATATTTTAAAATCCAAAAACATGACTGACTGATCAGAGAACTGTGACAGTAATGATGGCAAATCAAATTGAATAAATGTTGCTGGGTACATGGAAGGCCCTCAGTAAATGTTTTCTAAATTAAGTCTGACTATAAATATTCACAGCATACTTGGAAATAAAAATTCTAAAAAATATTAGATGTCAGAAAAAATAAGTCAGGTATTCTGCAGGAAAAGTTAAAGGTAAAAGCTTAAATGATTAGATTCCTAAGCAAGGATTTTCCTCATAGGGATTTTCTGACAAATATTTAATTGATGAATATAAAAACTTTGAATTTTAAACTGATTTTTGAATGCATTTTTCTGCCCTTTAGATTGTCTTAATAAGTTTGGACATTTTGACTAATTTATCAACAAGTATTTATGAGGTGACTACCAGGTGTCAGGTACTATTTTAAGTCCTAGGAAAGCAGAGGTGGACAAAACAAGAGAAAAATCATACCCTCAGGGAATTTATGTCAAAGTAGGAGAATAAATAAATATATAAATTATGTAGCATATCGAATGCTAAAAAGTTATATGGAGAAAGTTTAAAACAGGAAAGAGAGCAGAGGAAGCTGGGAAGAATGTGTTTTCATTATTAGTGGAATGATCAGGAAGGCCTTGAACAAAGATGCCTTTGAAGAAATATGAGAAAGGAAGGGGGAGAGTGAACTTACGGGAATTTGGGGGCAGAGCAACCCAGATAGGTTGAACAGCACCCCTAGGGAGACACTGTGCCCTGAGTGTTTGAGGATAACTAGGAGATCATGTGGCTGGAGTGGGATGAGCAAGGGTGAATAAAGGCCCTCAGATCAGAGGAGTAACGTAGAATCAGGTCTAATAACCTGATATTTTTGAGAAAATATAAAAAGCTAAGCTTTTATATATTAAATGGGCAACTAAGTTTTTTTTTTTCATTGTTATGAATAGATCTACTAAAAAAATGTGCTATTGTGACCATTTTAAGTGCAAATTTCAGTGACATTAAGCACATTCACATTTTTGTGCTACCATTATCATTATCCATCTCCAGAACTTTTTCTTCTTCCCCCATTGAACTCCATACCCATGGAACAAGTATTCCCTATTCCTTCCTACTCCCTGACCCATTCTACTTTCTGTCTTTTTTAATTTGTCAACTTTAGGAACCTCTCATAAGTTAAATCCCACTATGTTTGCCATAAGTGACTCATATTTTATTTAATGTTTTCCATCTTTTTAAGTCTTCAAGGACCAACTTTGTTGTATATATGTCAAAATTTCCCTTCTTTTATTGCTGAATAATATGCCATTATTTGTGTTTATCACATCACCTTGTTTATCCATTCATCCATGAAGGGACATTTGAGTTGATTCTACCTTTGGCTATCATGAGTAGCGCTTCTACTAACAATGGGGTGTGTGTTTTTTGGTTAAGTTCCTGCTTTCAACATTTTTGAACAGAGGGATGAATTGGGCTTTCCCGTATTAATCTGGTTGCTGTGAGGAGAATAAAATGTGAAGAAACAAGGGCGGTCTGTTAAAAAGTATTTATTATTAAATCTTGTATAGCTTTTGGAGGAAGAGCTTTCAAGATTTTCTGGCAGATAGGCTGTTGGGATTGAGAAAAAGAGATGAATCAAGGATGATTCTATTTATTTTTCTTACAATAGTAAAAGTTTTCCTCATATGTCATTTGAAATAAGAGATTGACTAATAAAAGTTTTTAAATGGACACATTTCTATACATTTAATTTTCATGGAAGAGTCAGACGATTCAAAGCAGTCTTTGCATTAATGTGACTCCCCAATGACTTATGGTTGGTGATATATAGATATATATATATATGTACACACACATATCTGTATATGTATATACCTGTATGTAATATATATGGTATACATATATACTGTGTATATATAGATAGGTATAGATATATAATCCATAGTATGAGAAATTTTTTAACTTCATAAAACCTCATAGGAAGCAAGAATGCTGTGTTCAAATATGAAAAGCTTAAATTAAGCAGTGATAGCCAAACATTGAATGCCTCAGAATCTAACTTGAGCTTTGCTTATTTTTAAGCAAGTATATTAGTATGAGTATCTAAAAATATTATTTTTTAATTGAAACTTATATCTAATACTAATAAATTCATATAATATTTTAGTATAAAAATACTAATAAAAAATACTATCAAGCTGAGTTTCACTAGACTGTTGTTTTACCACCAAGCACAAATGCTCTTACCACAAATGCTCTTTAATTATTACTTATGAAAACCATTATAGGTAAAATTTCAGAGAAAGTTTTTAAAAAGTCTCATTTATTTATAGCAAATGTATGTGAGGCATTGCGCTCAATATTTTGCTTGTCGTACTTTATTTATCATCCCCAAATTCTTCAAAGTCTATAGGATTGTTTTATAGGTGGGGTGACTGAGTCCTGAGAAGTTAAGTAACTTATTCAAGATCACAGAGCTAGTAAGTGGAGAATACTTTTGAAATTAACAATTTGAGTTAGTACTTTCAGATGGCCGAGAATTTGTTTCCAAAGCCTACTTATTATATATCAGGTATAGCCAGAAGGCAGAAGGGAAGGGAGCTTATCAATACCTGTAGCCACTTGTACCAGAAAGACTCAGAATTGGATGTCATGTGTCCAGTAAATATACACCAGCTGGAACAACAATTTTTCTGAGATCTATGAACTTTTCAAAAAGATCTCTCCTTCTATATACTCAAAGTACCACAGTTTCTTCAGAGAAGTTGCCTGGGGATGAAAGAAGAAGCTATAGGTTTTCACTGTGTAAATCCAGTGAGAAATGTGCAACTGAAACCAATAGTGACTAACTCAAAATGTATCCAAATTCTATGTAGGGGTATGGAACAACCAGGTGTCCTAGAAACTAACCTTCTCTGACTTTTCTTATTGAGGAAAACATCTTCCTCAGGTATGGTAAATTTGCTGGTAATGAATATATGCCTGTCATATAAGTAACATCCATTTCTTATTCTGTGGTAGTACACCATACAAACAGATGGTAGTGATGGAACCCAACAGAGAAAGCATGATTTACTTCACAACAGACTCTGGTCTTGACTCCATGGAGCCAAAAAGAAGTGTACTCAACCAGTCATCAATTTTCTGAGAAGAGAACAGGTATAAAAATTCAAATATTTAAAAATGTAATTGCTTTTGAACTGAGTCTATTTTATTTATTAAAATACTTATTGAGGTAACTTTGATTTATAAAATAATACAAGCCCACATATGCAGGTTCACCATTCATTAAACAAATGACAAACACCGTGCCCATCAACAAGTTACCAAAAGTTCTCCACCACTGTCCATTGGACCCCTGCCACCACTTGCTCTTATCCTCCATTCCCTTCCTCATTGATGATCTCGGTTCTATTGTCAGTGTCCAAGGGTTGGCATTTGTTTTGTCTTTTCATATTCTTTGTTTCCTTATGTTCCACATTTGAGTGACATCATCTGTTATTTGTCTTTCTCCTTCTGAATTATTTCACTAAGCATTATCCCATCTAGTTCTATCCATGTTAGTGCAAATGACAGAATTACATCCTTTTTAGGGCTGTGTAGTATTCCATTGTGTATGTATAGCACATTTCTATCCATTCATCTGACAATGGGCACTTAAATAATTTCTATTTCTTGACCTTTGTAAATAGTGTTGCAGTAAATATGGGGGTGCATACATCTATGCAAATTAGTGTGTTGTGGTTTGGGGGTAAATACCCAGAAGCAAGAGGATGGGATCATATGGAATTTCCATTCTCAATTTTTTGAAAATCTCCATACTATTTTCCATAATGGTTGCACCAGTTACATCCCGAGCAACAGTGTAAAAGAATTCCATTTTTCTCTGCATTTTCACCATGATTGTTTCCAGTCTTAGATAATAAACATTTTCACACATGTGAAGTGGTAGGTGTTTCAATTTACATTTTCCCTATTAAGAAGCAAGGAGGAACTTCTTTTGTGTAGCTGTTGTCCATCTGTCTGTCTCTTTGATGAAATGTCTATTCAATTCTTCTACCCATTTTTTGATTAGGTTTGTTTTTCTGTTTTTAAGTTATATTAGTTTCTTATATATTATGAATATTAGGCCCTCTTCAGATTATGCAGTGCAAATATATTCTTCCAGTCAGTAAGATGAATTTTGGTTTGGTTATAGTCTCTTTTGCTGTTCACAAGCTTTTTAGTTTGATGTAATTCCATTTTTTTCCCCATTATTGATGAAACTGAGTCCCCAAAGACCACTCTAAGGTCAATATCACAAAACACATCACCTATGTTTTCTTCTAAGTATTTTATAATTTCCAGTCTTACATTCAAGTCTTTAATCCATTTTGAATTAATTTTTGTGTATGGTGCTAGAATATAGTCTACTTTCATTCTTTTGCATGTGGCTGTCTAGTTTTCCCAACACTATTGAAAAATCTTTCCTTTCTCCATATATGCTCTTGACTCTTTTGTTGTAAACGATGTTATTTGATATTATTCCAAGGATCTGTGTCTTTGTAATTATTCCAGGACCATAGAGTTGGATCACTATCACTTTGTAATATAGATCAAAATCTGGTTTTGTGATACCTCCGTTTTTCTGCTTTTTTATGATGATACTGTGACTTCTTGGGATTTTTTGTAATTCCATGCAGCTTAAAAATTTTTTTTCTATTTTCTTGAAAAATGCCAGTAGGGTTTTGATGGGGATTAAATTAAACCTGTATATTGCTTTAGTTAAGATGACAATTTTAACAATGACAATTCTTCCTAAACATGAGTGTAGGAAACCTTTCCATCTCTTTGTATCTTCCTCTATTTTTTTTAACTATTTCTTATAGTTTTCAGTGTCCAGATCTTTCACTTCCTTTTTAAGCATACTCCAAGGTATTTAATTATTTTTGTTTAGATTGTAAATGAAGTGGTTTTCTTGATTTTATTCTCTTCTATTGTGTTGTTTGCATTTCAAAATATCACAGATTTTTAAAGATAAATTTTGTAGCCTGAAGCTTTGCTATACTCATTGATTAATTCTTATAGTTTTTTTTGTAGAATCTTTAGGGTTTTCTATATATATTACCATGCAATCTTCAAAAAATGATAATTTAAATTTTTTTTCCAAATTGGATTCTTTTATTTCTTCTTCTTACCTAATTTCCCTGGCTAGGACCTCCAGCAATGCTAAAGAACAGTGAAGAGATTGGACAATCATCTCTACCTGTCATCAAAGGGAACACTGTGATTTTCACTATTGAAAATGATTATGGCTGTGGGTTTGTCATATATGACCTTTATTATGTTAAGGCATATTCCTTCTGTCCCAATTTTATGTTAGTTTTTATCATTTTTGGGTGTGCAGTCTTGTCAAATGCTTTCTCTGTATATATTGAATTGATCATCTAATATTTTTCCTTGCTTTGGTTTATGTAGTGTGTTACATTAATAGATTTACATATGCAGAACCATCCTTATATCCTCAGGATAAATTTCATTTGGTCATGATGGATGATCCATCTAATGCATTGTTGGATTCTGTTTGCTAATATTTTGTTGAGGATTTTTGCATCTATGTTCATCAGAGATAGTGGTCTGTGATTTTCTTTCTTAGTGACTGATTTTGATATCAGTGTTATTTTGACTTTAGAAAAAGTATTTTGAAAGTACATATTCTTCAGTTCTTTAGGAAGGGTTTGAGAAAAATAAACATATATTATTCTCTGAAGGTTTGGTAAAACTCACTAGGAAAACCAAATGGTTCTGGGCTTTAATTTTTGAGGGGACTTTTGATTGCTTCTTCAATTTCCTTGTTTGTGATAAGTCTGTTCATGTTTTACAGTTCCTCTAGATTTAGTTTTACTTTGTATTTCTGAGGTATCCATTGTAACTTCTTTTATTACTGATTATAAATATTTGAGCTTTCTTTATTTTTGGTGAGCCCAGCCAAATTTCGTCAATTGTCTTTATATTTTCAAAGAACTAGCTTTTGGTTTCATTGATCTTCTGACTTGTCTTTTTTATTTTTATTTTTTTTGTTTATTTCTGCTTGAATTTTTAATATTCATTCCTTCTGTTGATTTTTGGCTTTAGTTGTTCTATTTTTCTAGTTGTCTTAGATGTAGGGTTGTATTGTATATTTCAATCTTAGTACTGCTTTTTCTGCATCCCATGTATTCTGGTAGCTTGTGTCTTCATTCTCATTTGTCTCCAGGTACTTCTTAATTTATTCCTTGATTTCCTCTTTATTCAAGTGTCAATTCAATGATATCATTAGCCTCCACATATTTTAGAAATTTCCAGCTTATTTTTTAATGGTTGGTGTCAGTTTTGTACCTTGTGAGCAGAGAAGTTGTTTGGCATCATTTACTCTTCAAAAATGTGTGCAGACTTGTTTCGTTTCCCAGCATATGATCTGTCCTTGAGAATGTTCCATGAGCATTGGAAAAAAAATGAGTTCTACTGCTGTTTGATAAGACTTTCAGTAAATGTCTATTAAACCCATCTGTTTTAATTTGTTGCTTAAAACTGTTGTTTCCCTGTTAATTTTATTTCTGTTTGATCTGTTTATTGTTGTAAGTGGGGTGTTGAAGTTTCCTAATGTTATTATATTACTGTAAATGTGTCCCTTTAGCTTTGTTAATAATTGCTTTATGTATTTTGGTGCTCCTTGATTTCTGCTTATATGCTAATAAGAGTTATGTCTTATTGCTGAATTGACCCCTTAATCATTATGTATTGTCCATCTCTGTCTTTTGTTACTTTTGTAGTTTGAAGTATGTTTTATTTGATTTAAGTATACTTCTGCTTTTTTTAAGCTTACCATTTGATTATAGAATTGTCTTCCAACCTCGACTTTGAGAGTATAATTATCTTTCTAACTTAGATGTGTATCTTAATTGCAAGCAAAAGGTGAATTATATTTTTCTGAGTTTTTTAAAATTTGTTTTTAATGTAGTAATTATTCTACACATTAAAATAACTTCCTAGGTATAGGTTCTCCATTCTTTAGATATATGTCAGCACCCCATGCCCTCTACCAAATCACCAAGAGTTATTCACCGCTGTCCAATGGGCTCCACTACCATTTTCCTCCCAGCCTGTTCCCTATTGGTAATCTCGGTTCTGTGGCAAGTTTCCAAAGGTTGGCTTCCTCTATTTCTTTGCTTTGTTGATTCATGTTCCACCTATGAGTGATGGCATCTGGTTTCTATCATTCTTCTTTTGACTTATTTCACTTAGCAATTCTCTTCTAGATCCATCCATGTTGATTAAAATGACAGCATTCCATCTTCTCTAAGGGCCATGTAGTATTCCATTATATATATATGTATATATATATATGTGTGTGTGTGTATCTCACATCTTCTTTATCCATTCATTTAATGTTGGGCACTTAGGTAATTTCCAGTTCTTAGTTATTGTGAATAGGGATATAATAAACATGGGGGTGCATATATCTCTTCAGATAAGTGTTTTTGTATCTTTTGGGTAAATACTCAGAAGTGGAATGGCGGAATCATATGGAATTTCCATCTTCAACTTTTTGAGTAATCTCCAAAAAGTTTTCCAGAGGAGTTGCACCAGTTTGCACTCCGACCAACAGTGCAAAACCGTTACCTTTTTAGCCATATCCTGGCCAATATTTGCTGTTCCAGACTTCTGGATAATAGTCAGTCTTTCAGGTGCAAGGTGATATCTCATTGTTGTTTTGTTTTGATTTGCATTTCCCTGATAGCCAGGGAGTAGGAACATCTTTTCATGTGCTTGTTGATCATCTTTATATCCTCTTCAGTAAAGTGTTTCTCCAAATCCTCTTTCCATTTTTTTGATTGGATGGCCTGTTTTTCTGTTATTGAGTTTCATGAGTTCTTTGTATATTTTAGGTATTAAACCTTTGTCAAAAATATGGAATGGAAATATCTTCTCCCAGTTAGTAGGTTTCCTTTTGATTTTGGATGTTGTCTTTTACTGTGAAGAGATTCCTTAATTTGATGCAGTCCCGGTTGTTTATTTTTGTTTTCATTTCCCTTAATGGAGATATTGACTCCCCAAAGGCTCTCTGTGGCTGACCTCATGGAAAATCTTTCCTATCTTATCTTCTAAGAACTGTATGGTTTCTGGTCTTATGGCCAAGTCTCTTGTCCATTTTGAGTTGTTTTTTGTGAATGGTGTTAGAGAATGGTCTAGCTTCATTCTTTTGCATGTGACTGTACAGTTTTTCCAACACCATTTGTTGAAGAGACTTTCCTTTCTCTATTGTATGCTTTTGGATCTTTTGTCACAGATTAACTGACTGTATGTGAGTGGGTCAATTTCTGGTGACTCAGCTGTAGTCCACTGATCTGTGCCTCTGTTATTAGTCCAGTACCACACCGTTTTGATCATTGTTGCTGTGAAATACAGTGATATCTGGAAGTGTAATTCCTCCAGATTCATTCCTTTTTCTAATAATTTCTTTGGCTATTTGGGGTCTTTCGTTGTTCCATACAAATTTCAATATTTTTGTCCTATTTTCTGAAAATAAGTCCAAGGGATTTTAAGGGGATTGCATTCAATTTCTATATTACATTGGATAAGATGGTCATTTTGATGATGTTGATTCTTCCCAGCTATGTGCAGAAGATTCCTTTCTTTGTTTCTTTTAAGAAGGACTTGCGATTTTCATTGTACAGGTCTTTTACTTCCTTTATTAGGTATATGCCCAAGTATTTTATTTTTTTAACTTATATTTTAAATGGTGTCATTTTTATGATTTCATTTAGTTCTAGTGTGTTGTTTGTGTATAAAAATGCAATGGATTTGTGTGCATTGACTTTGTAGTCTGCCACTTTACAGTATTTATTGATGAATTCTAGTTTTTTGATAGTTTTTAGGATTTTCAATATATATAATCATGTTACCTGCAAATAATGATAGTTTTACTTCCTCCTTTGCAATTTGGATTTCTTTTATTTCCTTTTCTTGTCTAATTGCTCTGGTTAAGACCTCTAGTACAATATTAAGCAGTAATGGTGAGAGTGGACAGCCTTACCTTGTTCCTGATCTCATAGGAAATGCTTTCAATTTTTCACCAATGACTATGATGTTGGTTGTGGATTTTTCATATATGGCCTTTATTATGTTGAAGTATGTACCTTCTATTTCCATTTTATGGAGAGTATTTTTCATAAATGGGTGTTGGATCTTGTCAAAAGATTTCTCTGCATCTGTTGGTATAAGCATGTGGTTTTTCTCTTTGCTCTTGCTGATATGCTGTATAGTATTAATAGATGTACTTATGTTGATCCATCCTTGCATTCCTGGGACAAATCCCACCTGGTCATCTTGGATGATATTTTTAATGTGTTGTTGGATTCCATTTGCTAATATTTTGTTGAGAATTTTTGCATCTATGTTCATTAGAGATATCAGTCTGTAATTTTCTTGGTGACATCTCTATGAGCTTTTGGTATCACTGTGATGTTAGCCTCATAAAAAGTATTTTGAAGAGGTTCCTATTTTTCAATATTTTGGAAGAAAAGGTTTTAATTCTTCTCTGCACGTTTGGTAAAGAAGCCATCTGGTCCTGGGCTTTCATTTTTTAGGAGGTCCTTGCTTGCTTCTTCAATTTCTTTGTTTGTGATTGTTCTGTTCAGGATTTCCAATTCTTCCAGGTTCAGTCTGACAGATTATACTTTTCTAAAAATCTGTTCATGTCCTCAAGGTTGTCCATTTTGTTGGCATGGATTTCTTCATATTAGCCCCATATGATGTTTTGAATTTGTGGTATCTGTTGTAACTTCTCCCTTTCATTTATGATTCTAGTTATGAGAGGTTTCTCATTTTTTTCTTTATGAGTCTAGTCAATGGTTTGTCAATTTTATTTATTTTTTCAAAGAACCAACTTTTGGTTTCATTGAGCTTCTGGATTGTATTTTTGTTTCTATTTCATTTACTTCTGCTCAAATTGAATATTTCCTTTATTCTGTTGATTTTTGGCTTTAATTGTTCTTTCTCTAGTTGTTATAAATGTACAGTTAGCTTCTTTGTGATTTTTCCTGTTTCTTAAGGTTGGCCTGCAATTTAATAAACTTTCCTCTTAGTGATGCTTTTGCTGCATCCCATAGTTTCTGGTAGCTCATGACTTCATTCTCATTTGTCTCTATGCATCTTTTAAGTTCCTTTTTGATTTCCTCTTTTACCCAATATTCATTCAGAATCTTATTGTTAAGCTTCCAATTAATTTAGAGTTGTCCAACTTTCTTTTTGTGGTTGATTTCTAGTTTTAAGTCATTTTGATCAGAGAAAATACTTGGTGTGATTTCAATCTTTGTAAATTTGTTGAGAGAGATTTTGTGTCCCAGCATATGATCTAGCCCTGAGAATGTTCCATGCATGCTTAAGAAGTATGTGACATCTGTAGTCATTCAGTGAAGTGTTCAATATATGTCTATTAGGCCTATCTGTTCCAGATGGTCATTTAAAACAGCTGCTTCCTTGTTAATTTTCTTCCTCATTTATCTGTCCATTGTTATAAGTGAGGTGCTGAAGTCTTCCACTATTATTGTGTTGCTGTCAATATCTCTTATCAGAACCAATAATACTTAATATATTTTAAAGCTTCTTCATTTAGTTCATGTATGTTAAAAGCATTATGTCTTCTTGCTGGATTGATCTTTTAATCATTAAATAATGCCCACCTCTGTCTTTTGTTATGCTTTTTAGATGGACGTCCATTTTATCTGATATGAGTGTAGCTGTTCCTGCTCTTTTGGGGGTTGTCATTCAACTGTAGCATTGTCTTTCCATCACTGAGTTTGAGCCTTTATCTTTTGAAAGAAGGTGTATTTCCTGAATGCAACAGAAGTTTAGATTATGCTTTTTAATCCATTCAGCCACTCTGCATGGTTTGACTGCTAAGTACAGTTTTCATTAACTTTTAAGGTGATTATTGATATGTAGCTGTTTAATGTCATTTTGTAAATTGTTTTCTGTATGTTGCTCCAGAAAATGCTTTCACTCTTCTCTTTTTTCTCTTAGGTCAGATGGGTGCAACTATGTTTTGATAGGCTTCCCTTTTTGCTTACTTCTTTGCTTTTTCCCTGGGGATGTATTTTGAGGTTACCCTAAAGTTAGCATCAACAGTTCTGTTTACTTCCTATTTCCATTTGAAAGCATATTAGTCTTCCACTCATTCTAACTATCCAATGCTTTGTTCTCTTCTCTTCCTCCCCACTTTTCATATTTGCTGTCTTACTGTTTTTATATGGGTTTTTTTTTTTTAATGCTTCATAGAGCATCATTTAAGATTTTTTTTCAAAGTTGGTTTTCTGGTGACGAATTACTTTAATTTTTCCTTAACAGAAAAGCTTTTTATTATTCCTTCAGTTCTGAATGATAATCTCACAGGATATAGTAACCAAAGGTGAAAATCCTTTTCTTTCAACACTTTGAATATATCGTGTCATTCCCTACTGGCCTGTAGAGTTCCAGTTGAGAAATCCACTGACAATATTACAGGGGCTCCTCTGTATGTGCCACATTTTTCTCTGGCTTCTTTTAAGATTCTTTATCTTGCATTTTTGACACTTTGATAACATTGTGTCTAGATGTGTTTCTGTTTGGATTTCTTTTATTAGGAACTCTGAGCTTCTTAGGTCTGGAGGCTTGCTTCATACTTTAGGTTGGGGAAGTTCTCATCTATTATTTCTTCAAACATGGTTTCTGCCCCGTTTTCTCCTTTTTCCTTCTGGGATCCCTATGATGTGAATGTTCTTCCTTTTGATGCTATTCCAAAGGTCTCAAATGCTGTCTTCATTTCTTTGCATTTTTCCATCTTTTCTGGTTTACTTGATTGAGTTATTCTGCCCTGTCTTCCAGATTGCTGATCCTATTGGTAGCTTCATTCATCCTATTATTGAGTCCCTCTATTGAATTCTTTAGTTAAGCTATTGCATTCTTCTTTGATACCTTATTTCATTTCTTCTCTTTATTTTTTGATGTTCTGTCTTACTTCCTTTATTGTTTTCTGGATTTCCAGGCGTATGTTAATCATTGTGACCCTAAATTCATCTTCTAGTAATTTTCATACATCTGCTGTATTCAGATTTTCTCTTGGGTTTTTGATTGGATCCATCTTTTCACATATATTCTCTGTCTCTGTGTCTATATTCTGTTTGGCATTCTGTTTAATTTCTAAGTGTTTGTATTCCATGCCATGATGGCAATGTTTAGAGTGATCACCTTGCTGCTGGCCCAGAACTCGCATTCAGGCTGTAGTTCTGCCTCTACCCACAGGGTGCTGCTAGAGGGGGACTACTGAGGTTTAGTCCCATCAGGAAGACTGCCTTCTTCCTTTAATCCTGGGGATGTGATATCCCGTGGGCAGGATATGCAGTGAGTGGATCCTAAGGCTCCAGCTCAAAATGGTGGTGGGAGGAGTTGGGAGAGGGCAATTTTCCTACCTGCCTCTGGTTATTGCGGTGCCCAGAGCAATTTTACCACGCAGGTTACAACTCAATTCTCGGGGTGCTGACTCCCCCTCCCAAGACCGCCTTCCCCACCTCCACATCCCAGGCCAGCACAGCTCCTCACTACCTTTGTACCAAGTCTTCAACCTTTTCACATCCTCTCTCAACTCCACCCCATTGCTGTTTCTCCTATGCCAGTCCCAAATATGCAGCTTTACTTTGCACCGCACCGGATGCCCTGGCCTACCCTTTCTTTTCAGTATGGCCAAGCTATTTCTGAAGTTGCAGTGCCTGTAATCACTCAGCGTTTGTCTCTGGAAGACAGGTGAGTTTCTCATTGCTCTGTGGTGTGTGTGTGTGTGTGTGTGTTTGAAGGGAGTGTATTTGGGGGGACAAGGATTCTGAATCTCCTTTCTAACAGGTTGTTGTCATCTTACTTCCTCTCAACTTATGTTTTTTAATCCATTTGGCCATATGCCTTTTGACTGGTGAATTTAAGCCGTTAACATTTGAGTCAATCATTGATGTGTAACTGTTTATTTCCATTTTGTTAATTGTTATCAGGTATCATTGCAGGCAATACCTTTATTATCTCTTTCAATGCTTTAAAAGCATTTATGTTGTGTTTGGTGTCTCTTTTTATTTTTATTTTTTCTATAGATTTATGTTGTAAGGTTTCCCTGGGGTTTATATAAAGGTTTCTATGCCTATAGCTTGTTTTTAACTTGAAAGCAAGTTGATCCTGAACTCATTCTAGCAATCCAGATTTTCACTCTCCTTCCCACACTTTTTTTGATGACTTGCTACTTCTAGGAGAGGTTTCTTTTTATTTTACAGAACTTCCTTTAGTATTTCTTGTAAGACTGATTTCATGGTGATTATTTATTTACCTTCTGTTTGTCTGTAACCCTCTTTATATTTCCTCCAGTTTTAAGTGTTAATCTTGCAGGGTAGAGTATCCTTTGATGCAAAACCTTTTCTTTCAGCACTTCGACTATGTCATGCACTCCCTTCTTGCCTGTAAAGTTTCAGCTGAGAAATCTGCTGACAGACTTATGGAGTCTCTTTTGTATGCAACTCATTTTTCCCTAGCTGATTTTATTTTATTTTATTTTTTAAAGGAAAGGCGAAGGCAGCAATGAAGGCAAGCAGGCAGACAGGAGGAGACAGGAACTAGAAGTATCTTTTCTTTTTTTTTCTTTTTTTTTATTTAGTTGTTCACATTGGTTGTTTCCTCCTGGACTGGTGACTCAAATCCAGGGGGCCTGCACTCCTTTGGAGGTAACTGTCCTCAATGCTTTTTCAACAGGGCACGATTCTAATTACTTTTAATATTCTCTCTTTATCTTGTATTGTCATTTAAATGAGAACATGTCTCTCTGTATATATGCTTAGATTTCTTTTGTTTGAAACTCTTTGAGCATCCTGGATGTGGAGACCTGTTTCCTTCTTCAGGTTAGGGAAATTCTCCACTATTATTTCTTTATGTATAGTTTCTGGCCCTTTTCTTCTCTCTTTCTAAGATCTTTATGATGAAAATGTTGTTCCTCTTGATCTTATTCCATAAGTCTCGTATACTTTCTTAATTTCTTTTCATTCTTTGGTAGTCCTCTTGAGTGCATTTCACTCTTACCTTTTAGTGTGCTGATTGATTAACACTGTTATTTCAAAGTTTTCATCAGATAGTTTACTTAATTCTGTGGCATTCACGTTTTCCTGTTTTTTGCTGGGAGGGCATCGTTTCACATATATTTCTTGTCTCTCATTCCATTTAGCATTCTGTGCTTATTTATAGGTTAAGCTTCCCTGATGTAAATGCATTGTGTTAGGGTACCCAGTTGCAAAGTATAGGTCTGGGTGTTTATCTGAAATTCTGGGCTTCCTTTAGTTGTATGATCTCAGCACTTGTCAGCATTTTTGAAGTTCTAGCAACAGCCTTCTTTGAGGTCTGAGAGTCCAACCTATGGCATTGGAGCCAGGACCTACAAATATTTCCCCCAAAGCTACAGGCATGAACAATAAGACATAAGGCGGGAGACCCAAGTTGTGGGCCCACTTTATAAGCAGACCACAGTCCCAGCAAAGCGACCCAGGACTGCTATAGCAAAGCACAATCCCTGTGCAAACCCCATAGTCCTCCAGAGGAGAAGCAGTCTCAGCAAGGGGTAGAAAAAAAACCTGAAGACTTGAGGATGGAAGTTCTAGGACGTATCAAGCAGACAGCTGGTTAGCAGTAGTTCCAAGTGAGAGAAAAATCCTCTTTTTAATGGTGCCCTTCTAATCATTTTCCATGAGAGGGCAGGAGAATGGAATATTCTCTGCCAGGAGTCA
This sequence comes from Solenodon paradoxus, assembly GCA_004363575.1. Classification (NCBI taxonomy): domain Eukaryota; kingdom Metazoa; phylum Chordata; class Mammalia; order Eulipotyphla; family Solenodontidae; genus Solenodon; species Solenodon paradoxus. The sequence continues at coordinate 2,473,978 of RJWH01000005.1, forward strand.
CGCAACTGTCTTTACCATGGAAGACCAGCTGTCTTTCTCAAGCAACTCAAGGAAACACAAGTGTAACCACAAACGGTCCAGTACAAATGTGCTGATGGTGGAAGGGGAGGCTTTTCCCTGGGGCCTTTCTGCAATGTCAGCCTCCAGTGTTACACTGTGCTGAACCAGCATCTCGGTTCTCTCTATCTTTCTACCCCATGCTGAGGTTTTTGGTTCAGTGACTGAAAGTCAGTTCTTAGGTGTGAGGATACCCATTGAGGGTTCAGGCTCTTCAGCTCTAGAGAGAGTGTTCACTACTCTCTCTCTAAAGTGCCAGGATAGCTGAACAGTTTAGCATGATACCAAGACAGGTTAATGGAGAAGATTATGCACATGTATGTCCTTTCTCTTTGTAGAGCTGCTGGTCCCCATTCTTCTTCAAGGGTTGTAGTTGCTTAATAGGTGTATTTTTATTGTGTCTGTGGGGAAGAGGTGAGCTGGAGATATTAACAGTCCATCATCTTGGAACTAGAATCTTGAACTGAATGTATTAAATAATTTCCTTCAGCAGTAATTTCAATAGTGCTGAATGAGAGTCCACAGACAGAGCATTTCGATTCTTAGCATTACCTCTTATCTTTTTTGTTTTTCATTAATCCCTCCTGTTTGGTGTTCAGATCACCTGTCTTATGAAAAAAAAAAAAAAAAAAAACTCTCACTCCAGCTATTCTCAACATGCAATCTTGTTTCTGTCTTTCTTTTTGCATGAACTCATTGTCTTCAACCCCACTAACTCTGCACCTTTTGCTGAGTCTAGCTGTTGTCTCTCCTTAAAGACCACACTCTCTTAAAGATATTGCAAAGAAAATTTTAAGACATGGTTTTATCAGTCCAACACAAAATATTCTTGAATTCTTGCTCTTATGTTTGATTTAAATAACTGTTTCTCCCTTGCAATTTTCAATGAGCTTCAGTTACCAAGTAATGCTTTTTCAGCCCCCTGAGGACTAATGACAGAGTGAACCTGGTGATTAAGGGCCCACCTTCTGTTAGAAAGGTGGAACGCACTAAGGAAACACTTTCTCTGCTCTTCTATTCTTTCACAGTGATGCAGATCACAACATTTTCAACACTTAAAATAATCATCATCTTTAGAAACTATGCTTAATTCAAATATTTAAACATTTATATATGTTGAGGAAAGAAACACCCCATAAATTAACCTTGGTTTTTAACCTATGGAACTCTGCTTATGAAGAGAAGAGGAGATGTCTCATAGCTCAAATAGACATTTTCTTTGCTTTTCATTGTGAAGCTCAGCCTGTCCTTTGCATTTACCAAACAGTAAGGGGGATAATGTGATGTTATTTGAACATCTATAAATATCCATAGAAGATAATAAACGCCTTCACTACCTCTAAGCCCATGTGTTATGAGAATTTTCAGCATCTAGCAGTTGTCACAGATACACTTTATGATTTTTAAACTTGGGATCTGATTACATAATCAGTGGACCCTAAACTGAAGTATCTATTTAAAAAAGCAAACCACCTACCAAGTTTCAAATTAGAATCTGTGTCTTCCACCTTGGCATTCTTCATCTCCTGACCCTGCTCTGTTGGTTGTTTTCTTCTTTTTATTATTATTATTATTATTATTATTATTATTATTATTATTATTATTTTGTCTGCAGCCACTTAACACCTTTTAGAATGCTGTATGATTTAATTTATGTGTTGTTTAGTATTTATTTTCTCTCTCTTTCTGCCAAGGAGTAAGCTCTGTGAGCTCAGAGGATTTTATCTGTTTGGTTTACTTGTGTCCTAAGAGCCTCAAACAGAACCTGGCATATTCTAGGCATGTAGTTAACATTTCTCGATGGAGGAATAAGCAGCGTCCGAAGGCTCTGACGCCAGTGGTAACACTTGAGACACTTGACTTTTATGAGTCTCAATTCCTGGTCTGTGGTTTTCCCCTATGAAAAAAAAAGTGCTTCTCCAGAGGGTCTGCAACTCATTCACAGCAAGCCTTCAGCAACTTCTTACACTTTATTGCACTCTTTTTTTTCCTGGAATAATTACATTTTAACAAGGATCACACTAACAAGCTAAAGGAATACACAACTTTTGGAGACTTTGTAGAGAAGTTTTAGGTTGACAGCAAAATTAGACAGAAAGTAGAGTTCCCACATACTTCCTGCCACCAAACAGAGAGCCTCTCTGAGGATTGACTTTGCTCCGAGTGATACATTTGTTATGACAATCTACAAACCTCCATTGAAACCTATCACCCAAAGTCTATAGCTTACATTAGGTTTCACTCTTTCAGTTATACGTTCTGTGGATTTTGACAAATCTATAATGAACTATAGCCACCATTATAGTATTATATAGAAGATATTTACTGCCCTAAAACTTCTTCATACTTTCACCTATTCATCTCTCTCTCCTCCTAACTCCTCAAAACCACTGATCTTTTTACTGTCTCCATAGCTTTACCTTTCTCAGAATATACTTTGGTTAGACTCATACATACAGCATACAGTCCTTTCTGATGGGCTTTGATCACTTCTTACGTATTTATGTGTCCTCCATGTCTTTTCATGGCTTCATAGCTCATTTCTTTTTAGGATTAGATAAAATCCTGTTGAATGTACCACAGATTATTTACCCATCAACCTTCAACAGAAGGGCATCTTGACTGCTTCTAAGGTTTGGTAATTATGAATAAAGCTGCTATAAACATCAGGTCCAGGTTTTGGTGTGTATGTAAGTTTTCAGGGATCACAATTGCTGGATCACAAGAAAATATGCAGGTTTGTAGGAAAATTCCAAACTTTCTTCCAAAGTGGCTATACCATTTTTTGTGTGCCTGGCAGCAATGATAAAATTCCTGTTTCTTCATAACTTTGCAACTATTTAGTATTCTAGAAACAGAGGAATATAATTTTAATTGAAAAATTTCCAAGACATTTTTTTCCTTTGCTTGAGCTTTATATATTCTAACAGGAGATAACTTTGATTTGATAAAAAATAGACTCAAGCCCTCTGATTATACATAGTATTTCTAATTTATGCTTTTGTTTTGAAAAGATGTTTTTCCGAAGGGAATTGTTCTCTGATTTAAAATTCTCCTGGAAACTGCTAAGTAGAAAACAAAATAAGCATAAGTCAAAGTCTAATCACAAGATGCTTGGAAGATCTGATTCACCATCATATGTGCATTTTCTTTCTTTTTAAAATCTATAAATCATCATAATCATCTTCATTATAACCTGCATCATCATCCTATTTCCTAATCAAACTTGGTAAGGACATACCTATCAGAAGGTCTTAACTGAAACCACAATACTCTGGATTAAGTCGCTAAATGAGCTGTAGTTGTTTTGAATCAGCTCTTGAAAAGTATTCAAGCTCTCCCTCTTTATTCTTCTCAACTTTTACTGTTTTGCTGTATTTTGGCCTGTGCGGATTTCCCCTCGGAAAATCTTGTCTCTTGCCTTCTGTTGGCTTTGAGTAGTGAAGGAAAGAACAGCACCTTTCAGGGATTAGAAAAGGTGTAACTGTCCAGAATCGGGGAGGAAAGCAGGGCCCCGAGGGGAACAGGTATGGCTACACTATTGTTTTTTAGGCTAATGCCATTATTAAATTTCAAAAGACATCATTTGTGATGTCTTTATCTTACCATTATATCTGATTTATTATCTAACTGTGTATCACAGTTAAAAATCAGTATTTTTCTCCTGATCTGAGGACATTTCTCCTTTGGTTTTTACTTACCTTAGTTGTATTTGACTTTTTTCTTTTGTCTCTAGAAGTGTTTGCATTTTTCATTCTTTTTAGTGCTCTGAAGTTCTTAATTGATGAGACTCTATATAGGTCTTTTTCAAAACAATGAAAAGTTTTTTGACTAAACATGTGAAGAGTCCTTTCAAACTGAAGATCTGAATCCATCAGTTTGAGACATTTTCTTACTTAAGTGTTTTTGGCATTCTTTTAATGACATTTATCATAAAGTGACTGTACAGGGAATAAGTGTTTTTAGATGAGGATCATCAGCATGCACTGAGAACTTTGCCATTCCATTTCTCAAGAAGTGGATCATTGACATATTTATACCACACCTTCTTTATACAATCATCCATCAATAGGCACTGAGGTTGTTCCCTTTTCTTGACTGTTGTAAAGTGGATGCTATGAGCATAGGGCTGCACACAACTTTTCAAATTAGTGTTTTCATATTCTTCAGATAGATACCTACAAGTAGAATTGCCTGATCATACAGTAGTTCTATTTTTTAAGTTTTTGAGGAACCTGCGTACTGTTCTCCAAAGTGGATACACCAATTTACATTCCCACTGACAGTTTATGAAGCTTCCCTTTTTCCCACACCCTTACCAATATTTTGGTTTCTAGACTCTTTTATATAGGCCATTATCACAGATGTGGAGATATGGCATGCATACACATATGACATATGAGTGTATGTGTATATATGCACAATGGAATACTACTCAGTTTTTAAAAAGTTATGAGAGCTTGCTGTTTGCAAAAACATGGATGGAATTTCAGGGGATTAAGTCAGAAATAAGTCAGAAAGAGAAACACAAGTACTATAGATTTAATTCATAATGGAATATAAAGAAGCAAAACAAACAAAAAACAATCCTTGGATTCTGACAACAGAACTTACATTACTGGAGGGGAAGAAGGTGGGGGTGGAGGCACAAGGTAGAGGGTCCAATGAACTATGGTGGAGGGTTAGTAGAAATTTGGTGGCAGACATGCTGTAGTACCATATGTTTGAAGAAGTTTGAACCTAAACTCTTAAAACATATACAGATGTTGTAAACCGATGCTGCTTCAATTAAAAAATTTCTTGCCTGATAGGTTGAGATATTCAGGCTGGATGGAGTATTATTCAGATCACAGACTATCATTTAAACTTCCCTTCATTTCCTCTCTCTCTGGCCATACGTGGAGTCTGGGAGTCTCAATCTTGTTTTATTAATGTTTTCTGAAGGTTAACTTTCTAGGGTCCTGCGTAGGTACAGTCATCAGGTTGTGGTGGGGGGGAGACAACACACCTGGACGCTCTAGCTCTCCCCACTGACTTCAACAAAACTTGCTTCCCTCCCTATTTCACCCCCACCTTCTATGGCCACCTCCAGTCCTGAGCCTTTCTGGGCTCTGCCTGCACATTGGCACATCTTTGCCAGTAGTCAGCTGGGCTCTTCCGCCCTTCTGCTAGGTCAGGTACAGCTCCTCTATTGGCTTTGTGTGTTCCAAAAATTTGCTGAGATCTCCCAAGCAGGCCATCTTTTTCTTTGCTGGGATATAACTTAATGATGATGATGATGATGATGATGATAGCAATAATAATAATAATGAAATTTATTTTCCATCCAATTATTGGGTATTGGGAAGGAATTCAAATAGAGACAATTGGTCGTGCTTAATCAGTGCATTTCAAAATATTCTCAGAGCTCTTGGGCTTTTGTTTCAGTCCTAGTAGTTGATGGGGTTGGAGGAGAGGAGAGCTGGCAAGACAGTGGGTCTCTAACAATGCTTCAACCAGGATAGTTCTGTTTCATAAGTTTTATATATTAAATTTAATGTAAGACAGCAGAAGCTCTGTAGCTATAACTTTTCTGAAAACTACTAGCCTAGATAATCTTTAATGTATATTTCCAGGGTTAATGTTTGATGATTATATGATTCACTTACTAGTTCAATAGTTATTGTATTTCTGCTCTATGACATGTGTCGGGTGAGGCAGTGATGTTCTCCTACTTGACAGAGACAGATCAATCATGCTGCTTTATATTAATACATATTTTATAATTATGACAAACTCACTTATTTGAAACAGCACATAGATTAAACAAATTCAAGCTATTCAGCATTTGTATACCATTTGAGGAGCAGTATATTAGAATATTTAGTAACCCTTTTACTTTAATGCACTAAGACCAAATATATTTCATGATTTACGGGTAGATGATTATGAGAAGATTATGATTTTTCCCTTTAAGACTTTCTATCTGATTTATATTTAAACAAGAACACAATTTTTATTTAGTTCAAATGAGCAACCCCTTGATCATCTGATAACTGGATTTTGCTTTAAGTTATAAGTTGTCTCAAATTTGGATGAAAAATGACAACATATTTTGATGTGGCACTGGTAAATTTCTCCCACTGATAAGAGCATTATTCTTCACCAGTTGACTCGTGCTCCATTGCTTCCCAACTCAGTAGCCAATGTTTCAGTATTACTATCCTGGGATATCTGAACAAAGTACTATAAACTGAGTGGGTTAGAAACAGATATTTATTGTCTCACCATCTTGGTGACTAGATCTCCAAGGTCACCGCATGGACAGGGCAGTTCTTCTGAGGGCAGTGAGGGAGACTCTGCTCTGTGGATCTCCCCTAGCATCTAGGGCTTTGCTGGCACTCTTTCATGTTTCTGTTGAGCCTCACCCCCATCTCTGCCTTTATCTCCATTTGTATTCTTGTGTTCATGTCCCTCTCTAAGTTTCCCCTTTTGGAAGGGCACCAGTTGTATTGGATCAGAGCTTACCCTCACAAACTAATTTTAACTTGACTACTTGCCTCTATACAGACTTTATCTCTAAAGACCACCACATTCTGAGCCACTAGTGGGTTAGGACATCAGAATATATATTTTGAGGTAGACAGTTCAACCCAAGACATTCCAGAGCCTGGATGTCTTTCCTGATGCCTCGCTTTCCCTCCCCTCTACACATCCAATTTATTAGATTGTCCTTCCATTTCTACTTTAAATATACCTTGTCCTTAACCCAACATCATCATTCTTTCTCCTAGATTATGGTAGTAACTGCCTCACTGGTCCCTGCATCTACTCTAGTTTCTCCTCATCCATTTTCCATATACCCAACAGAGATCTTCTGAAAGTGCATATTTGATTATATCTCTTCTCTTCTTACAACATTCAATAGCTTCCTATTGCCTTAAAATAAATTGAAAAGCCCTTCATGTGGCTTACACAATTTGGCTCCAGTCTTGTCTCTCCTCTTTCATTCTCTTAGTGCTCTGAGCGGGGGCCAAACAGGATTGCACCATGCTCTTGCCTCTAGGCTTTGAACATGCTGTTCCCAGTCTGGAACACTCCCCAAACTCAACTCTCTAGACACTTACTCATCACCTAGGCTTCAAATTTAATGTTGGCCAGATTCAGGAAGACTAGCCTTCTGAAGGAGGCTGAATGGTGCCCTCAAAAAGATAATGCTCATGTCTTAATCCCTGGAACCTGTGAATAGTAATTTATTTGAAAAAAAGTCCTTGTAAATGTAATTAAGCTAATTAAGTTTCATGGCTATATTCCCAGTTCTTAGCCCAGTGCCTGAGGCTTGTCATAGTTATTAATATTTAATATTGCTGCTTTTAGTAATAATAATAATTTATTGAATACATTAACGAATTAATCAATCTATACACTATCCAAATGGTAGAGATTTGAAAAAAATCAGAGGTCTAGAGCTATGAGCAATCTTTCGTACTGATCTTCTTGCTTATTTTCAGAAACTTATAGTTTGCCTAATCGACAATATGGAAGATAATATGGCAAGACACTAAAAATCAAACCAACACCCCCCAAAAAGAAAACAAATGCAATCTTATCTTATTTTATAAGTATTTAAGGGATCCACTTATCAAGGAATTTGTCAATATTTATTTTAATGGAATCCCATATTATTGCTTAAAGTTGTTTTAAAAAGAGTGACATGATCTTTAAATTAGAAATTTCTATAGTATGATGAGAAAAAAAGAACTATAGTTTCTTATAATAGAAAATTAAAAATATATAAGAGGATAGATCATTAGACTCAAAAAAAAAACTAACAACAGAAAGAATTGTAATCAAATTCACAAATTATATGTCTGTTTACGTACCATTTTTAGAACTGACCAAATACCATGGGTAATACTTCTATCAGTTCTCATATGTCAAACATCTTTTCCCTTCAGAAACTACTTCTTTCCAATGTCCTGTTGAGTAATAAACCCCATCTTTTCTCTTATGGGAGGGGGTTTACCAGATAACTCCCATTCCTGGACTTAGTGACTTGTTCAATGGAAAGTACACATCTCAAGTAAGATCATTCAGATACTTTTTCAGGAATTTCTATGAATTTCATAAAAGAGAAGTGATTTTATTATTTTCCTTTTCTTCTGAGATTGCTACTTCTAAAGACAATGAAGCCTAAGCTTTTACGGCCACCAAAGCCACCGTGTGTTGACAACCTGGCTGGGAAGAAGGTCAACAAAGAGAAAAGCAAATGAAAAAAGTGGGAAGAAAAAAATCTGGCTGAAAGTTGCATAAGTCTGTGGATCTAGAAGTGCCTCTGATTCAACCTAGCCTTGGACTGTCCTTCTCTTTAGATGTGATACAGGCTGTGAAGAGGCCTGGAGGATGTGGTACAGAGAGGAAGAGAATATGACAGAGATGGCCAGATGGTCTTTAAAGATATTAATGCTCTTCTTCCATGGTGTAGATTTGTCACTGGGCAATGACCGTCCATCAGGGGTTACATGCCCAGGCTCCTGGCACTAATGGGGACAGGTGACTTGTTTTAGCAAATAGAATGAAGATAGGAATGAAATGTGTCCTTTTAATTATTTTTCTATAAGTAGAATTCATCTTAAGCCTTTACAGATTCCATAGGAATCATTCTATTAATATTGACCACAATTTTCCCAGTTTTGTTATGATATAATTAATAACAATGTATAAGTTCAATGATGCGTGTTCCTTAGAGGTCTAATCATTAAAAATAGCATGTGCCTTCCACCCTCTCTCTGGCTGGATTCAGATGATTCCAGTGGCTTCAAGGGTATTTTTATTTGTGATCAATAAAAAAGGGAATAGATTAGTGAAGATTAGTTTTAAATGCAAAGGGATTTAAGACAACTCATAAGAAAGAGGCATTAAAAATTGCAGTGTTGAAATGCTTGAACTCTTTTGAATTGAAAGTAGTAATAAAGTCTGGTTCATATTAATGCCAGTTAAAAATACCTATGAAATCATGTCCTTATTGCCTGAATATCAAGCATTAAAACTTGACTTTTCACAGCTGAGAGGTATGTTGCTCCCTGGAAAAGCATTTGTTTTTGATCACTTCTTGAGAGCTCAACTTCACCTCCAGAGGGTCCCTAAGTTTCCTGTCAGCATCACGGCTCTGACTCCATCATCCATGCGCCTCTTGGGTCCCTTGCAACCATGAGACTGCTTCTTACTATGACTTTGCACTAGAGCCCAAAGCCAAATGGCCAGACTTCTGTCACTTGAGGGAAAGTTTGACCTTTTATTTATTTATTTTTCTGTCAGTTCAAAAAACTTAGTCACTTTCTGATGTCAACAAAGCCACCTCTGTTGGGCTTATGCTGTTCTACTATTTTTAATCCTCTCTCCAAGGGTGTGCAAGTTTGAAACATAAGCTCAACTTGGACAGAGAAGCTATAAAGTTCCAGGAAGCTCAGAGAATATTTGGTCTTCCAAGGAAGAATTAACCACAGTTAGTCACAAAAAAAAATGGAGAGGCAATGTTTTGATTGTCTCAGGATGACAGTAACCTTATATTTTGATTTCAAGACTTTAGGTTTGAGGAAAGCATGCAGAGCCCTTATAGAATCTGAGAATATACCTGTGCACTGCCGTAGACAACCCTGCACTGGGAATGCCAGACCTGTGAGTAACCACTGTGCTTTAGGAAGCAACAAATCTCAGGGCCTTCAGAGACAGAGAACATTCCTCTTTGATATTGTTTATGTCACCTCTTATTCCAGAAGCTTCCCTGGGTGTTATGATGTTGTGTACTTAAGAAGTTTCCCTTCTTTTCTAAAGGTAATCGGGTTATTATTAAAAGACAGAGAAAACACCACCACTGCTTAAGGCTGATATTCTTTCCCTGTGCTCACTGGACCCATGTCATTGCAGAGCAGTGAAAGATCTGGCAATGTTTATTTTGACTATCCGTTTATTGATATTATGTATATAAAAAACATTTGTAGAGTTGCCTGCTGTATGCCACATTTCAGATCTGGAACTACATCTTGTAAAAAAAAGTACAGCACTATTTTACATCCATGTGCAAATGTTTCACGGTAATTTTCATGACTGCTAGCATGAATCTGCGTATTTTTCAGATGAGAAAATGGGAGTGCCTGAGAGGTTAAATGACTTACCAAAGGTCACAGAGCAAACCACTGGCTGTGCATTGATGAGAAGGCAGAGTTTTGAAGTTTTAAAATGTCTTGCCTCTGGTTATAACCTAACTCAGCTTAGTTTCTTTAATACTATTTTGAAAATAATTTTCTTCTAAGAAACACCAGACCAGGAAATAGACAAGTATGAAGCTGACAGTGTTTGCCCTTTTCTAGGATCATTTGTTTGTGGTGTGAAACCAAAAACATTTCACGCTAATTACTCATTTCATCATCAAAATATCTTATCATCAGATGATGTCCTTGGTGTAAAAAGGGAATTATGTCTTCTTTAATGTGCTTTTCCAGGTCAGTACATGGGCAGAGACACAGCAGCAGCCCGTCTTTCTTTGTAAACAGCAGCCAGTTGTTGTTTCTTGTCTCCCAGGTTCAAAGTGCTCCTGTAAGCGGATGTAAGAGCATCAGGTCCCAGAGGATGGAGCCTCTGGAATCCACACTAATCTGATGGGCATAAATCAAGGAAGGAAAACTGGAAGAAGAAGCAAATAACTTGAACTCTAAGAGCACAGGAAATGCACAGATCTGATTATATGGCACAGCCAGTGGATGTTGGCAAAAGATTGGCAAAATAATCAAGCGTCATAAATTGTCCGTAATCCCCAACAATTTCAGCCTGATGTTGGTTATTGGATGAAGAATTAGAATCCTCTTCACCCTGAGGAGTGTTGTCTTGTCTGTTTTACGCTTGCAGGGAAATAGCTGTCCAGTCCTGTTCAATGATGAGTGAGAGAGGCTGGTCGCTCTGGGCTCCTGCTCAGTGTTGCAACACACTTCCTTTGATTTATACATCCCCTGAGAGAGACACAACCTGACATCCTGTTTGTTGTCGTGACAGCAATAAATTGTAAATGAGCTGACAGCCATACTCTTCTATTTAAAGGACACCCTCCATTAAAAAAAAATAAAAAAGACACGACCATAGCTTTTCTCTGCCTTTTGTCCTGGTTTTGCAATCTTGTGACACAGCCCTCTGAGGCATGAGGATTTTCCTCAGTAAATGCGTCAGACCTCAGTATTGACCAATGGTTGACACATAAAAACCTTATAGGCTCATGTCAAAAGTCACACTGTCTCTTTGACCTGAATGTGCTCCAGAACAGACTTTAGCTAGCTGTCAAAATTTCTCCAGGTCATACACAATTTCAAAAATTATCTTAGCAAATACTCCAGGTTGTTTATTCTTTATTTTGGAAATAGAGAACTCTCAGTAGTTAAAGGGATATATATGGCCTCTAAGTCCTTCCAAGTTTAAGCTTGCAGCCCTCTGCGTTTTCCTGAAGTGAAGTCCCATTGCTTTAAATTAATTTCTTTAAAAATAATTTTAATAAATTAAAAAAATCTTGATTATGTATTTTGAATTCCTTAGCCAACTCTGATTCATTGCATAGTATTTGACAAGTGAATTGAAATGCGAGTCCCAGACTGTCATTATGTCTGCTTGTATCTCTTTATTTTTAGAATTTTATCTAACTTTTTATTAGATAAAGTTTGTCAATATAAAAGTTTTCTATGCTGATTGAAAGAAGATATGTAAATATTATAAGTAAAGGTGACTAAAATGCTGATATTATCTCCAAAATGTCATCAGAAAGTCACATTCAATGAGATGCACAATTGTAAACTATTATTATATCTTACTGTGCTCAGCACAACTCCATACATAATGGAACACTACTCAGCTATAAAAAATGAAACCCTGCCATCTACAACAGCATGGATGAATCTAGATATTATTATTATGTTTAATGAAGTAAATCAGAGAAAAACAAAACTATGATTTTACTCATATGTGATACATAAAGAAACAAAACAAGCAAATGTGCTCCTGTGACTGTGACCTCTGCTCTCAATCATGTTGTATCAGTGTCAGATGTCCCCAGAGACCTGGAGCTTTGCTGTGAAACTTGGCGCCTACGGCATGGGAAGCAGGTCGCTCCTCATCACTGGGCTGGAGGGCTCGCCAGGGTCTCTGGAACCACTGATATTTTCCTCAAAAGTTGCTTTGAGTGTGTTTGAGTATTTGGACAGACACTTGGATACAGAGACCAAGATTTTGGTCTTCAAAATTCACACCCTATAGTTAAGGGGCCATGTATGGCCCCTTATGAGAACAGAGACCCGGCCTACAGAAGAAACATATCTGGTTGCTTTTGTACACATTGGAATTGAAGAGACACCCACAGAATAAGTGATTCTCCAAAAATAAAATTTTAGACTATAAGATCAAATAAGTGATTACTGGAAGGGAAGAGGAAGGAGGGCTGGATGAAATTGGGCAAAAGGGGTCAAATTGTACGATGAAGGTTTTAATTGGAATTTTCATAGTAAAATTAGCATAGTAGATGTAGATGTTGATTTATAATGGTGCACACCTGAAGCTTATATAATATCTAATGCAGTGATACTTCAATAAGAAGTTAAAAAAAAAAGCCTGTCCTATTAGTACTTTCATCCTTAGGAATAACCCACATAATAGATAATGTCCTCACGGTTGACTGAAAATTACTCAATTCTTTTGCTTGGTGTGCTGCAGGTCTAAGTCACATCTATTGTGATGGGGATGATAGACTCTGCTGTGGGAAAATATTTCCGGCATGCATCAGAAGGGACTGGAAAGAGGGCAATTCGGGAGGTGACCCTATGCCTGTGAAAGTGCTGTGAGGCAGTGTACAACTGACCATGACTGCTTCTTTTGCCAACTAGAGGCAACCTATGACATGCCAGCTTTTTCACGTGGGCCAACCCTCTGCAGGCTGAAGCTCAACAAAGAAGTGGATGGGAAAAGTACTCTAATAATTTAAGAGAAAGAATTCAGACCCTTTAAAGTAATTTATATTTTTACTTTTCCTTGAACAATTCAGTTCTCTTTCATAATTTCTCCCTATATCTTTCTCCTCATTTTCACTTGGATTCCATCAGACTCCGTTCCTAGACTGTAATCCTACAAATACTCATTACTGCAATGCTCACCTCAGTAGTTGTGATCTGGGCAAGAATTGTGAGATGGGGCTCAAAACTGGACAAGAGAAAGGATGCTGGAGTTTCCTAAAGGGTTTCAATCAATCCATGTCAATCTGAGACAGACAGTTGAGGAAGGCATGGGGGCTTTGGGAAGAAAATGCCTGGACTTCCATAGATTCGCTTTGGTTTTTATAAGGTGTGTTCTTAGACACAGACTCTTGAAAGCCTAACCTCGACAGTATTGAAAGAAAGAGGTTTTCCCACACTTATCCAGAATATTTCAAGGGTAGCAGTGGACTAGGTGGGAAGGGAGGAGAACCACAATGATGGCAGGACTGGCAGAAAAAGACAGCGGAAAGCCAGACACAGGTGGGTCTACTTCCTCTTTCCCAAGTCTTTGAATGTAGGCTTTCTCTAAATGGCGTGTTCCCTTTTAGCTTCACCAGCTCATTAAAGAAAGATTATATATTTGGGGAGGTTGTATGCAATCTTTAAAAGCAGTTTTCTCTGGAACAAGAGCACGAGAGCAGAGCAGTCGTGTACAGTTGTGTAGTCTGTTCTGTGGGCAACTCCACGGGAAATCGTTCTCATGCTAATCGCTATATATTTCCATATTTTGACAAATTTCTGGAAAATATAGTAAATAGTTTTGCTCTGCAAAAATAAGTATAATATAGTAATTGTTTAATAAAAATAAGTTTCTTCACGAAAGGATAACTTTTTTCTAAATTCATGCAAAGGAGCCCTATGTACTAATAGCAGTTCTACACAAGGAATTTGGAATGAAGCTTCTGATCTCAAAGACATTTCTGAGTCTTCTAGTTTAAGTTGGACCAGATTGACTTCCAAAAATGAACCATGCAGAGTCTCAGAATGCCAAACCACATGTGAGTATCAACAGGTGGTCTTTGAGAAGTCTGATCAAAATTTTTAAATGTCCACTTTGAAGGGAATAACTGAAATTTCTTTGCCAACATGGTGAAATAATACTAATTGGTAATAGTTGCAAATAAATTGTATTTAAAAATAAAATCAGTGGCAGATTTCTGATTGAAAGTCATTTGTCAAAAATCCTGACACAAAATCTCCTGAGTTCCAACTCTAATAACCATAAAGACAACAAAAATGAGTACACATTTACACAGGATGAAAACTGACAGCCAAATATATTTAGTGCCAGAAATCGTGGAAGAAGTCCCACCAATTATGAAGTATCTGGGTGGAAACAGAAACCAAAATAGTTGACTTACATGTACTTTTCCAAGTGCTATATTATACTTGTTTTTGCAGAGCAAGACACTTTACTAAATGAAACTCCATGAAATGAAACTAAACTGACTGCTTGAGACGAGACAGTGAGATCTGTAGTTCACGTCTGCATGCTGTACTTTGTGTTTTGTTTTGTTTTTTTCATTTATTTTTATTTCAGTTGTAAATCTTGGTTGCTCCTCACTCCCCACCAACTTGGATCCTGGGAAGCGAATTCAAGTACTTGGTAAGTTTGTGGACTGTGCTTTGCGAGCTCTCAGAGAGCAAAGGTCTATACCAAGTCAGAGAAGTGTGGTCACCATGCCGTTGTATCGATACTTCTTTTTGCTTCACAGGACTGATCTCTCCATATGCACCTGATTCCACCAGTAATTTCTCTTCATTTATTTTCAGATTTTCACTCTTAGGGAAAACGAAGCAAGGAGTGTGTATAGAAGGAAACCAGAAGAGGAATCTTGGCAGCAGCATGTTGTCTTTGGTGAACTTAAATCCAAACAAATCAAGAGTTAAAGGTGAGAGTAGACACAAGGAAGGGCACGCTGGGATTCATTTTCAGGACATGGAATCAGGTTCTGGATCTAAGAGGACATCTATGTCCAGGAGAGGTGCACTAGCGGGATACGTGCTGGTCACTGGAAATCAGGCTAGAAATTGTGCCATATGAGTGAAAATCATCTCTGACTGTAAGTGAACAACACACAAGGCCAAGGGCAAGTCACAGACCCTGTCTGCTGGCAAATATGAAGTCTAAACCCATCTTTTCTACCAAGATAAGTAAAAAGGAAACACTGTACCAGCTCAAGGATGAAATGCTATAGAATAATAAAATAAAGATACAGAAAAAGTCTCTCAAACACTTCAAAAGGATTTACTGGATGTTTGGTAAGAGTGGTATCAGGTTTTCAAGTTTTATACACACTGTTACAATAACAGAGCAGGAAAGGAAAAACAAAAAAAATGCACGTCTCTGCTGACCAGACTAAAGAAGAAAGCAGAAAACAGGCAAGGATGGAAGATCTGAATCTCTGAAACTCTTATAGAAGAGTAGATCCAGGCAAATAAGGGAAGATTCAATATAAGATATTGAAAACACAAGGTGCCCAGAGTCGGTCAACTGTCTGAAACTGGGATTAGGGAGGACCACCCAACTGAGAGGAAGTAGAAATGTTACAAATGCTGGTCAGAATGCTTTGGTGTGTATGGGTTTGTAGGCATGAGCTGCAAAGAGGGAGCAAAGACAGATGTGAAACAGGACCTGGGCTAGCTGCTGCTGGCTCTGGAACTAGATCCATTCACATCCCAATCTCCTTATGGAAAGGAACCCAAGCTGGCTCTGGTTATACTGCTAATATGGAGAGGAGACTGTGTGTATAAAAGAGAGAAGAAAAAAAGAACTCTTAAAAAATACAAACAGTAGGTATGCCCTGATAGTTTAGTGGTTAAGGCCATAGCCTCTGGCCAGCGCAGTCCACATACATCCCAAGGACCCAGGATTGTGACCTGAGACCAGGAAAACAACCTAAATGAAGTAACTGAAACTTCTCCCTCCTCTCTCTTCCTGCCAGCCTACCTGCCTCCCTTCATTTTTGCCGGCTCCTACAAACAACAAAAATAACAACTAGAGAATTCACTCCTGAAAAAATGAAGCTAATACAGCAACATGAAATGACTATAAAGTTACTATAAATCACGCCTGCGAAAGTATAATTCATAATGAGAATTCTAGAATAAAATCCTTCAAAATCTAGCTCTGCGTAGTCTTAACTCTGTAAATTGGGGCAAGTCACTCAACCACATGGAACCTTTGTGTCTTAGTCCATGAAACAGCGATTAAAATAGTACCTACTTCACTGAATTATGGTGGGGATTAAAGTAGTTGCTTTCATGCTGAGCATATAGTGAACTAACGTGAAAAGATAAAATTACAATCTTCATTTATTCTTCTTAAAATTAGTTCATTATTTCTTTGTTTACATTACCATATGATTATCAGGATACTGAAGTTTTACCGCAACATGTATATAGCACTAACATAATTAATGAAAAGAGAACACAACTAGACTTATTCTGGAGAAATTGTTATATTACCATACAAAAACAGAGCATGACTCCAGGCAGAAAGCAAAGCACATACCAAGTACACCTGCATAATGTATTTACTAAGGATTAATAAGTAAGTCGGTCAGATTTCTTCTTACAATCTGACAGTGGGGGGAAAATATAAGCAAACTCTTTAAAGTTTGACAGAAAAAAAGTGGACACTTCAGAATTTTATGCTCAGTTGTTTTGCACATGATAAGACAAGAGTCATGCATGCTTCTTTAAAAAATATAACCAATGATACATGTGAATCCATAAAAGTTAAACACAGGAATTCAAGAATAAGAAATTTTTGATCTAAAAGATCTGAGATAAATATTAAAAATTAAAGAGATTTAAGTCTCAATAATAATTGCAAGACTGAATGCTAATGTCAAACTAGTCTTCATGAAGAAATTATCTGTTTAAAAATTATGATGTTACTCAAAAATTCTGTATTATTCTTTGGAATGTCTTGATTTCTCCTAATATCTATATTCTCCTCTCCTTCCCTGCCATCTGAATCTTGGTTTTCTTCAATTATCAATTTACCCAGTCCTTAGAGATAAATCCCAATTACTCTAAATCTACCATTGTGATTCTTATCTTACTTTCTAAAGTTCTCTTGGTGTTTGGGAAGACTGTGAAATACAGTTTTACCAAGTAGTACCTGAGTTGAAGCATGCCAAGGAGTTTTCTGGAGAAGCATTTCCTTTCCTGCTAATGGGAGACATGATGCTGCTCTCCCTCCATATTTCTCTCTTAAACATTGACATGTGCTACAGAGATTGTCTTTTAACCATTAAGTGAAAGTATGACAGTGAAAGACAATAGGCTAAAGAGAAGAATGGAAAGTCAAGAGGTTAGGGAGTCTGATTAGATCACTAGTAGCTACAACCAACTAGATCCAAATTTATGATTATGAAAGAGGAATAGAACCCTGTTTGTTTAAAGATTTGTTGTGTAGGAATTCAGAATCTTAGACCATTAGCCCAGGCCTATGGAGTCAAAATTTTCATTCAGAAGACCCATAGGTGATTCCAATTCACATTAAAGTTTAAGAAACCCTGGTTTAAAGTACTGTTCATTGTATATTTTGCTATTTGCACCTAACTGACAAACTTTTCAACAAATATTGAGAAGGAAAAGTTGTATAGATACCAAGTGTGCTAAGTTTCTTGTTATACACACATTGGGGAGGAATTGTCAGTGGGTTTTCCATGCCATTTTTAAATTATTTTTTGCTAAGACATATTGACAAAAGTTAAATGAAGATGTAGATTATTTGAATTATTATTGATAACCCGGAATATATAAATCTGTATGAAAAGATCATCTGCCTTCTTTCCAAGGATCAGTGAATGCATCTGATCATGTACTAAAACTATGCTGTGCAAAGGCATAGGGTTTCAGGAGACTTTTGGGGCTGTCTTGGTCAAAATCGAGAGACCATAATTATGAGTCAGTTTATAGACCTCTCAAGTCTCCTTTCATTTTTTTTTTTTTTTTTACATATTTTGGTTTCAATGAAGGTTTAATTTTTTTAAGTGTTGCATTATTTAAACAATACAACGACATGCTGATAATTGTTACCCTAAAAGTTAATGAAGTCTTAAAAATTGTAATAGACACAATTCTCAGACTCTCATAAAGTGACACCAGAAGATAGTGATAAAAGTCCAAAACAAAACTCCAGAGAAAAACCTCTGTCTACTTTGACATTAAAAATGCTCTTTCAACTCATTCTTGACTCAAAGAGGTCATTATACTACAATTATAACCTGTCTAAAATGTAAATATTTTTATATCAGAACCTATAGGATATGATCAAAACAGTGCTCAGGGCATGATCATAACTTCAGAAGGTTTCAGTAATAAGTGAGGATTTCTAAAAGCCAAGTGTTCTACTCATTTAGGATCAAAAAAATTAACTTAAAGAAAAGAGGAATTTTAAAGATAAAAGTAAACAAGTTAAAGCAAGAAATGAAAGGTATTATAATTGATATGGTAAGAGTTGAATCTTTGTGAGTTATAAAGAACAAGTGAGTAAAAAGGGCTAATGAATTAGACAAAAGTCTAGCAATTGTAACCTTTAAAAGGATGGTGCAACCTGGTGACTTAGTGGTTAAACCCACTGGGTGCAATTCATGTACATCCCAAGGACCCAGGTTTGTGACCTGGGGTGGAGGGTGGAGGAACAACTGAGATGAGATGAGCAACTAGATAAAATGAATAAAATGCTTCTTCCTCCTCTCTCTTCCTGCCTGCCTATTTCTGCTCATTTTCATTCCTGCCTGCATTTTTGCTTTTAAATAAATAAGTGGGAGAAAAAATACACATTAATAAACCTTGTGTAATAATGTGTGGTAATGAGGCAGTGGTTGTAAGCACAAATCCGAAGGAGATCATAGTTCTAAAACATAATTTGTAAACTCTGGGCAGGAATATAAGTTGATTCTGAATATCAGGACATAATTTGAAATAGAGTCAAACCTCTTTAGATGTTTTAGCTCTTCTCTAGTAATACAGTTTAGCAAAATTATTATAGAGGTGAATTGATTTAAAAGGGAATTTATTATAATATCTACAGGAGAAAAATTTAGAAATGTGAATATTTATCCATAATGGACTATTAAAAAAATATGTATGTTTATTCAGCATAATCATTAGAGAGCTATAGGCTGTTTGACACTTTTATTAGGAAAATAACAATACTTGGGAGTATGAAAAAGGCAAACTTCAAATCATGAGTTCCAACTTTTTGGGTGGACTGCATAACCATCTATGTCATGTCACTGATGGAGAAGATAGTCACTACATGTTTTTTGGCCCTCTCACAAAGGGTTATTTTGAGAGATAGCATATATATATATATATATATAGTGGCTTCTCCAAGCCTGGTAGGTGATCATCACCCATCGAATGTTAGACCTGCCCCTTACCTGTTGTCTGTGTTAGGAAAACTTAGATTTTATTCTAGAACACGCTGGTATTTTTATGCCAGGATGCAGCAAGTTAAAATGTGGTTTCTGATGTGGTAAGGAAATGACAGTGTAATCGTATGTGCATACATGTGTGTGCTTTAACTTCTTACCCTCTGCTCTCTCAAAACGTGTTTAACACCGAATTTCTTACAGATAATCAGAAAAGGGTAGTTTCATGAAAACTAGAGACATTCTAGGTTCTGGCTAGTATTTCTTAGTTGGTTTGGCCATACTCCAGCTCTCCCTAGTTTAATTCAAATGCGCATGCCTCATCTAGATCTGTAGCATGTGTTCAGAAAGAGACCTGGGGACATCCTATGAGGCTGTTGGTGTCCATTAGAATATGAGCTCCCTGTGATTGTTTTCATTAAATTTGGTGCCTTTTACAATGGGTTTTATAAACTTCTCTAGGTATGAAGTCTGTAACCATTAGAGTTCATTTAAATTTCTATAGTGTGGTATGTTAAGAGTTGTATTTGGTCTTGGTGGAAGTAATAGGTTGTTCAAAATCTGAATGTGCCCCAAACACCTCCTTTTGTGTTGACATGGTCAAGGTAAAGGATTTCTATGACTTAGGTCCAGTTAGAAGCTCAAATGGGAAGCTCTGGCAAGTCTTTGCAGGCTACCGTAGCATTAATGACTGTTATTTATTCCTGCATCAGCCCTGCATAAAATACTGTCTTTACAGAGTATGATGCAATAAGCTACCTAGGTTTTTCTCAACCTGCAATTGAGATTTTTGAATCTATGATGGCAAGAACCTGTGGAAACAAGCCCTGCAGGCGTATGCTTCATTACATGGCCTCCTGGGTAGGATTTCCTTTTCCTCCTATCAGTACTTCTGATCATCTCAAGCACTTTGAATCTATTTCAAGTTTTCAATGTTTCTTCTGTCTTGTTTCTATAGGTTATGATTTTTTTTCTTAATTCATCTGCTGTTATCTCATCCCAATATTGGGCAAGATATAGTTGCTGCGCTCTAAGGAGATTTTGGAGTCATTTGTTTTTGGTAGCACATGTCCAGGCTTATTTCCTTTCTTGGAACTGGGAAACATGCAGTGTCAACCCATCAAATTAGAATAGTCTCAGGATACGGTCTATGAATGTAAAATAAGTTCAGGCAATAGGACTTACGGGCAAATGTATTGTCTTTATAGAAGGAGGATTTCGTGGTGTGAGAAGCTGAGTTCTAATGATGCTCACAAAATTTCCTGATCATCTAAATAATCTTACAAAACAACACTTCAGTGATTTAAATGTAAATAGATTAGACACATATGGGTTCAATTTCCCTCCAAATACACATGACTCTTTTAAATCCAGGGAAAAGAGCTTAGGGGCAAAACGTGGTTTTGGTTTAGAAAAACCCAAACATCGGAAAATAACAAATGGAACATTTGTCTAGCCCCAAATACCACTGAGTCAGCTTATCCCTCACTGTCAATTTACAACTTGTTCCAGGAAAGCAGAACATGTCTCATCTATTCTTGTCTCCTGTGATAAAATGCTCTTAAGTAAGGGGAATTTTTTGAAAAAAAAATCTTTGAGGAAAAACTTATCAAGCCTCCAGAATGTTTGTTTGTTTGTTTTTTAAACACACGAGGGCATCATTTGTTCTGTCCAATACAACTGTGGTATCTCTCCTCTCATGAAGAGGGCTCGCTTTTGGTTCAATCTTTGGGTCTTTGTGTTTGCTTCCTTTGTATTATTGATGAATATTTGCAGCTCCTTGGGGGAAAAATCTCTTATTGATATCAATAATGGATTGTTTTAAAGTATGCAAAGATTTTCAAAGACCTAACAAATTCTGAAAATAAAAAGTTCTTTGAAACAGAATGTAACATTACTTGAGCTCCTTTAAGTCCATTGGGCCTGTAAGCTCACCTTTACAGCACCACATGAATTTAAAGAGGACAAGCACAGTAGACTTCCCATTTTTTTGTTAAGGAGATACGTAGAATTGGTTAGTGGTTGCATGACTGGTAAGGACAGTGCAATTTTTACACTGTCTGCCACCAGAGAGGCAACTCCGCTCCACTCAGCACAATGCGTATGTGTGTGTATGTGTGTGTTTGGTGATGCAGGTAGGGACTTGTCTATAATATCTAAATAACCAAACAAGAGCTTCGAGTGGGCAAAAAGTGACTAATTGGTCAATTAAGGCAATTTGTTGCTGAAAGTCCTGTCAGAACCATTTCTATTTGATAATGCTTTTTAGGTGATTGCTGGAAATATTTGCATCAACGTGTGTGTGTGTGTGTGTGTGTGTGTTACAAATACAAGGGGTTTTCAGTATTTTGCTTTTGGATGCAAAATAAGAATTAAAGTATCTCCTTTTATTATAGTGGAAAGTCTACATAAATTGATATTTATGCAATTGTCTCCATTAACGTGTTGATAGAGTCAGCATTGCCATGGATAGACAAAATCAGTTGATAAACCAAATTTGTACTCATCAGAAACATGACATCCTTCCTTGCAGAATCATTTTATCAGAAGTGCTAACCAGAAAGGTCATTAGAATGATAATTTTGTTTATCTACCGAGTGCTATGTGTTTTACTGTGAGCATTACTCATTGTCACCAAAACTCTTCCAGTCAGAGTTTCTTAACCTCATTTTCTGGATTAGAAACTTAAAATCAGAGTTTAGAAGTGATATGACAAACATCACACACTGATAAGTAACAGAGATAATACTTGAACCCACATCTGAATCATCATATATCTGCTAGAGACAGAAGAAGCCCAAAGGCAGAAATTTAATTGAGATTTTAGGAAAAGGCAATACTGTCAAAAACAAGAGTCTCCTGTTGAATGGAGTGAAATAAAAAGGGTCAGAGATGGAGCATCTAGAGCTTATGTAGATTTTTGTCAAATGGTTTAGATGTTTTTACAGAATGTAGGAGGCTAAGTCTCTGAGCAGACTGAGAAGATGAGGTCAGGATGGGGGTGGGGGGGAGGTGTTAAAAGGAAATAAATGAAACAATCTTCACATGTCAGTCCAAAAACAATCACCAAGAAAGGAATGGAGCCTCAGTGGAGCCAGCTTCTGTTGTGACAGATGATTTGGCCCACAAGGCAAGGGTTGAAAGCTGCTTTTCCACTCTCAGAGGTAAATCTGTAGAATTGCCTACCCCATTTTCCCTTAAAACAGACATGGATTTTGAAGCAGTTGTCAAGAGCCTGGGAATCTGGGATAGAATGAGGTTGACTATTGTGAAGTAGAATTTATGGATTTTCCCCATTACCTTCCTGCTGGGTCCAATGGAAGTGGCATCTAAAAAACAAAATTAGGCACATTACCTACACCAAGAGACTAAAGAAAGTCCTTTTGACAGAAATATTCCCAATGATTTATAACTTCAATGTTGCTCTTCACCCCAATTTCTAATGGAAATCTCATCTGTAGTGATCAGAGCTCTCAATTTATTTTAGAATGGTTCTCATGGAATACCAAATTGAATCTTTGTTCTCATCCCAAGAAATAATCAGTGTCCATTTTACTTACCATAAGTTGCCCAATTTGACATATAACCAACACAGCAATCTTAACATGGACATTAGTCTCTCTCTCTCTCTCTCTCTCTCTCTCTCTCTCTCTCTCTCTCTCTCTCTCTCTCTCTCTCTCTCTCTCTGTGTGTGTGTGTATTGTGTCTGTGCATCTATCTATCATCTATCTACCATCTTTCTATCTATTTATATCTAATTTAATTTGCTCACCTACTAACAGGAACTCTAAATTGTGCCGGCGATTTCTATAATCCAATTCGTTTTCATAAGAGAGACTACCAGTACAAGTCACAGATGACCTGCACAGATGCCCTGTTCAACAGGAAATTCATTGACTATCTAACTGGAAATACAGAAAAGTGGACTTCAGAGTCAGTTTAATCCTGTGACTCCAACTCTATCTCCCCATGGTACCTCAGGCCCTTACCTGTGTGGTGACTTTGTTTCACACTTCCCTGGGGGCAATAGAAATCACTTCATGAGTTTCTAACTTCACATCTAGATGTGATGTCCAGAGGAAGAGAAAATAATTTTATCTTCCAGTGACTCAATCTTAGGACTGAGGAACTTTATTACCCCAAAGTTGTCATTATGCTTCTCTGGTATCTAATTGACCAAATCCTCTTGGTTTAAGGAGCTCCATGCATTGCCTAGTTTAGTCCTGGCATCCCAACCAACAATATCAAGAGGATTAGAGACGGTTGACCAATCATGTGTGCTTCTGAGAATGAGCTCTGAGAAGACCATTCCCTGAAAACAGAGGTAGATACCCAGTCCAGAGCTGGGTTCCCTTAAACAGAAGAAAGGGGTGAGATGGATATAGGGTAGCTGTGCCCTGAGGAGTGCAGGGGTGGAACTAGAGCAAATGAAGAGAAACACATAGCTTCAACAGTGGGAATCCAAGGTGACTGAATTTTACTGACGGCCTAAAGGGTGATGGACTCCATACTGCAATCAATATTTCTAAAGGGATCTCCATGGAGCACAGCTGCTTTGCTCCAAGGGGATCTCTCCTGCTCAATGGCGGAAAAGATGTGATACTCACCTCACTCTTGTGATGGAACTTTAATGGGATTCTTTTTCAGTTCCGGAAGTCGTTTTGGCATAGCCCTATGCATTCTGAGAGCAGTCACTAGGGGCCTCACAGGGACACCTTTTGGAGCTGCCCTCTAGAGGTGGAACTGAGAAAGGTGGTGTAAGCTGTTGTGCAGTTGGGAACTGGTTGGAAGGCAAGTTGTCACAAGAAACCTTGCAGGAGGCCCCACAGGGATAGAAAACGGCTGGGGTGGGAACACCTAATGTCAAGGTATTACTTACCCAGGAGAAACGCTCTTGGAATGGTTATATCTACATAGTCTGTATGCATCCACAAGCCACGTGTGGTTACTGAACACTTGATATATGACTTGTTCGTATGGAGATGTGCTCAGAGTATCAAATACACACCGGCGCTCTAGGTGCTGTATGAAAGGGAAGAAAAGAAAACACTTCAATATTGATCATATGTTGAAATCACAATGTGTTGAATATTTGGGTTAAATAAAATATATTAAAGATTAATATCACTTGTATTATTAATTCAAAGGAAACTTAATATTGCATCTGCTCATGGCTCACATTATATTCCTGTTAGACAACTGTGCTAAGTAATTGAAGAAGAATGGTTGGTGGTTGGGGCAAGCAGTGAAGGACTGGACACACTGAGCAATCTTGGGGGGGATAGTGGAGAAGGGGAATCAATTTGAGGAGACCATTCCCACATGTTCCTGAGATAGGGGTGTTCCAAGGGGGGAGCACATGAGGTGTGTGATGATGACAATAATGATGAAAATAGAAACTTTCCCTTAATGAACTAGTTCAGCCTTTATGGGGTGCTGCCCTCACTTCTCCATGTAATATTGAAAAGCAGCCACATCCCCTGGATGCTCATGTTGCCACAATCGTTTCTGATTTCCCGTGTCCACAGTCACTTTCCTCATCTGGAAAACCTTATGCCTGATGAACCTGTCCAAAACTGCACCATTAAAAATTCTGTGTCAGATTAAACTCAACACCTAGCATATTAAATGCATCCCACAGTTGCCCCAGAGTTTCTGTGTGAATCAGAACAGATGACTAATATCAAACCTGGATACAGAAAAAAAAAAAAAAAAAGACAAAGAAAATAAAATCTGACTGACTTACAAATGCATTTATCATTTTTTTTCCAGAATAGAAGTGCTGGACCATTTAGCATTTAGAGACTAAGAAAATGAGCTCTCCTGAAATACTGCTGCTTGTGCAAACTGTCTCTTTAGAGGCAGATACATCTGACCTTTCTGTTAACACCACCTATCACTGCTTGGCATGTGTCAGACAGATAAGTATGGTGTGCGTCACCTCCTTTTTCAGAGCAACACAATGGAACTCTTCCAGCTTCTTCCTCTTTCAGAAGGCAGAAGTTCATTACTTTCCAATACTTTGTATGTTACTTGCTGAAGATAGATGAATAATATAAGCTGTTAAAGCAGAGGTTTCCCAAAAGCTCTGGCCAAGGCCAAAAATCAAAGCAAACAAATGGAAGCAATTATGTGAAGTAATGAATACAACAGTGACTTAATTCAAATTCCTGGGGCAGCAATGTGAGCATTCCTTAGACCATCAAAGAGGCAGGAGTTGATGAGCACAATGTCCAGAAAAGTCTCTGATCTTCTTTTTCCACCTGACGAAGCTTTGTCACCATCTCAACCTAGTCTTCACAGCAGTGTCCACTTTTGACTTCAGAGTCACTGCCAAAAGCATCCCATTGAGCGCTTCTCTCTGCTTCTTGAATCCTTCTAAAATGAAGAAACCAGGTTTTCTCCATCAGCCGAAGTGGGGGAACCATTCAGTTCCATAACGGGGAGATGACAAATGATGGTGAAATATAAGGATTTATTATTTCACAGTATAATAGGATTGGCACTTGACAATGAATCAGGGTTCATTTTAGAAAACAACAACGATATGTGCACCATTCAGCAGTATTTTTAAGGGGTAACTTTAAAATATCCAGACCTCAAACATACACTGTCTCCAAATGCTATGGCGCTAGTGGGGTCATCCCACATGTGTACATACAAGTTCCAGGTACATAGGTCAAAGTTCGGCCCTACCATGAATGCAAGTGCGTTTGATTCAACAGTACTGTATTCTTTTTTGCCTGAACTCCATTTCATTCCTTTCAAAACAAAAGTAAAGTCTAATTTGACTTTTGTTTAGGGTTTTTCAGACTTTTCAGATCAAGTGACATGATAGCACACCTCCTTTTGCACCCACCTTCCAAGCCTTGTACAACTCATAAAAATACACATGATAAGCTTAGCAGACAAAATATACTTCCTGATCTTGTTTAGACCTTAAGGCTTCCTGTAATCAATGAAGATCTAGTTTCAACTCTACCAAAGCCCTGTGCTAGAAACTGGTGTAGTCATGGCAAGAGAAAGAACCAACAAAGAGCACAAATGACCCTGGAGCCTCCATAATATGTATGTGCCCAGGGTGGACACAAATCAAATAGTTCTTTGAAACCAGGTACAATGTCTGTTTTTATTGGTGAATCGATATCTATGGCTAATGATAGCACTCTTTAAATGCAAAATAAGTACTGCAATTATTTGAGACAAATCTCAAGTCCACTGCACGTCTTGCCCTGAGATGTCTGTTTCATTCTGTCACAAGTATTTCGTGTCTACTGGGCATGTCTAGAAGCCACAGATGTGGTGGAAAGGCAGTTGTGAAGGACAGGTGGGTGGCAGGGGAGGGCAAGTCGAGGTTGGAGAGGACTGGGTGGGATGCAGCAGGAGTACTGGGCAAGAGGGCAATGCTGAGATAGCAGAGTAGGTCAAATGGAAGCTTTGGGCTTTGTCAGAGGCATAGGTGGGGCCATTCCACTGTGATCTGGGGACGCAATATCAGGAACACTTTGAAACTTTTAATCAAATGGCTCCAAGATGGCCTTCTGTCAATGCAATGTTCAAGAAAAAGTGTACAATTCTTTCCTTCGTATTGCTACACTTTATAATTTTCACAGTGCCTAAAACTTTTGACAAATCAACACATCTTTCTTCTTCTAAGGATTCTGTTACGCACATCTGTGGTTCTCCTGAGAGTTATAGGATAGCTCTGTATTAGATAAGCCAAGAATAACTTGGTTTTCAGATTTATTTATTATCATGCATCAAGCAGTTTATTTTAGAATCCCGGGATCATTCAAGTAAAAAGCCAAAGAGCTAGTATTTAGTTAACTGGAATGGCAGTTTTGGTTCTTGCTATTGTGACTGTGAATATTGTCTGTAATATCACCATCAGTAACAATACAGCAGGCCTTAAAAGCATTGCGGAGATGAGGTCTCTTACTGCCAGTGGAGTCCTTTTGCTTTTGCTGCAGCAGAAGGATAGTATCTGGATTTTTTAAGGAAGAACTAGGCTGTTTCAAATTTAAGGTTTTCCCCTCTCAAAACACAAGGTAGTGCTTTTGGCCATGGTTATAATTTCATACAATGAATAAAAATTAAAAACCATGGATGTATCTGAAAATAAAATATACCAGTTTTACTGACTGGCAAATTACAGACTGCATTGACTTATCCTGACAAATGGTACTGGAACGTGGAACCAAATGCTATTTTCTCGTTGGCTGGAGGCTGGTCTTTAACTGCTAGGAAGATCAGCACAGTAAACAGGAAACTATCTCCATGGCAACGGGCCATTCAACTTAACTTTTTAACACATGAAGAGGTAATTACTTTATTTTTTATTTCCATTTTTATAATTTTCACAGTTTATAATAGCAGCGAAGAACTTTGGGTCAGGCATTTCCTGGCTGTTAATAACAGGCTGATTTAAGGTCACCAATGCTTAAACGTTGTGCCAATTTTATTTTATTTTTTATGAAAAGAGAGCTGCAATTTTTTTTTCCTTCCTGAAGTCCGTAACATCAATAAATGACAGAATTTTATGTTCACACACATGGTGTTTTGATTTCCTGCAGACGGCAACATCAGGGAGGGAACTGATCGGCTCGTCATGTCTGCTGTGGAAGCTGAAAAAGCCATAGGTGGATCCCTCTGGGTGGTAGGTTGGAAGAGGATCCCAAAGGACTGAAAGAGAGACACAAAGCTGAGAGATATGCAGGGCAGAACTCAGAGCATGAAGACGCACAGCCTCAAAGACCAAGGAATATTCCGTTGGGCGCGATGGTCGATGCAGATTCATTACCAGGGACCAGGATCCTGGGCAGTTCTCTGGTCTTCACCCACCCAAGTAAAAGGTAACCTTAGTGAGCTGTGCCATAAAATTCCCAAGGCAGCCTGCAGGCATGGGTTGTTGTGGAGACAAGAGAGGACAATGGGGAAAGTTCTTATCTTAGGAAGAAGAACACCTTTGCTCACTAAAACAAAGCAGCCACTCTCTGTAGAAAAGACAGGGCCTAGAGGGAAGGACACAACTCTCCTCAGCAGCTCAGGGATATTTTTTTTTGATTGAAGGAACACTGCATCATAACATTACATAGGTTTCAGGTGTGCATTATCGTAATCATCTGTATATATTATATATATATATATTTTTTTTTTTTTTTTAATTTTAGTGTAGTAACTTTGATTTACAAGTTAAAATAAACTCATATGTTTAGGCTCCCCAAAGGTGCAGTTTCCCCATTCCTCAGATACGTGTCAACACACTGCCCTCCACCACATCACCAAGTGTTTCTCACCATTGTCCAGTGGGCTCTGCCACCACTAACCTCTCCAATCCTCCATTCCTTCAATGAAATTTTTAAACAAAACAAAAGCTCAGTGAGGACAGGTGTTGTTAGGCCTACCTTGTTTTCTGATATCATCTCAATGTCCAGTATATAGTAGGTACTCAATATTTTTGAGTGAGTGAAATCTACTCTACCTGTCACCTGAACCAGTCCTGGATAATCCACCGATTTCCCTCTCATGGTGAAGATTACTAATAGTCCTTCAGTCAACAATCTGACTTTCTCAAAAAGTTTGTTCCTAACCAAACCAATGATTCAACATGCATTCTTCTTCTCTTGCTCAGTCTCTTGTGATGTGCTCTAGATACTGAAATTTTTGCGAAGTCATTATCATTATTCCAGAATATCTCCTTTAAAAAGGGGTAAATTTGTCCTTCTTACATGTCTGAACTAAGATATTCCAGTATACCCTTGCACATAATCAGGCTGCAAATAGAATTCAGGTCTATCAGGGGAGACTCAAAGGAGTTTCCTGAGTGGTTTCCTCATTCACTAGCTTGTTTTACTTGGCTCATCTCCTCAAGGTTACTTTTCCCTTTAAAATCAGCTTGAAACCTCTGCTAAATCATGTAGGATACATGATACAACAAAAGCATCAGGGTAACCTTAGCAGAATGCCTTTGGAAGCGGGGGGTCTCAGGGGAAAGTAAAGGGTCAGGGGGAAATGTTCATATAAATTGGTTAGGTGCAGCCTGGAGGGACTGGGGAATCATGAAAAGGAGCTGGAACAGGTCATGAGGCTCAGAGGGGAACCATTATGGACTTCTCAATTTATTCAGCACATATTTATTAAGTATCTACAGAGAGCAAGGCACTGAACAGAAGAAGCTCTGCAGTAGCAATTAAGGAAGATGGACTGGATGATAAGCTCCAGGAAAGGAAGGAACAGGATTAAAAGGCAGATTGAACTGAAATGGAGTTTTCCATATCCTTCCTTTTCAGAGACATGAGACTCCCTATGAAGTAGACTTTCCCAATGGGTTATGTGGGCTTTATGAAATGAATACTCTGTTCACACATAGCTAAAACCACACTGATGTTGATGAATGAATAACGTGTACTAATACTTCTGAAGACATCAACAGACTTCCTCTGAATATGGCAGGCAGGAGTGTACCCACTGATTGCTCAGAAATACCAGCTAACTTGATTTGGTACATTAGAATGTCTAACAGACACTGAAACTATCTTTCTGAGCACTCAATGATGACTTCAGAAGAAGAAAAAAAAATCGACTGTCATTTCAAAATGCTTTAAAGTTTTCAAAATCCTGGAAATTTGAGTGTTAGGGAAAGCTAGATGCTAAACCATTACTTTTAATTCCATTAATGATTAGTTTTACTTTGGTAATCAATTAGTTAAAGCTCCTGGGGAGGGGAAAATGCTACTAATCTCTTTGTTTATGACAAAAAATTATTTGATGATCACTTTCTTGGAAAAAAATTAAAAGTAATATTGCTAATAGAGCAGGTGTGCATTTAAAGCAGGTTACAAAAGATTCTTGAAGAAAATTTCACTTTGAGTATCTAATGACAGCATGGACAAAAAAATAAAATTGAGTATGTCTCTCAATAGAAAGAATTCAGTTTGAAGGCTCTGCTTCTTAATACAGCACCTCCTTCTGTGTCAACTCTGAACTTCTAAGTCAACAGGAACCTGTCAACAACATCCTTTGAGTCCTAGGTGTGCTCAGGATCTTGGGGTCTAGGGCCACGACCTTAAAGGATCTACACAGGCAAAGGGAAGGGAAGAAGATGAAAATCATCTGCTTAATTCTGGCACTTTACAAACTTGCTATCTATGGAGGAATTATTCGTCTCTTAGCCCACCTAACCCTTCCTATGTATATTCACAAGGTTAGCTAATTTTATTATTTAAGTACTCGACATAAATAACTCCATAATTCTTTTTTTTTTTTTTTTTTTTTCTATAACAAAGCTCAAGTGATGCTGATTTGTACAGCTGGATAAGAAAAGCATGGAGACTGCTGAGACTTCATAAAAATCTGGCATGGTGAGCTGTCTCATTTAATCGAACAGGATTGCAAACAACTGGTAGGCAGAGACCATTATCTGTGCTTGTTTATATTCTTCACAATGCCATGAATAAAAAAACTCAACAAACTTGTGTGCAGACATGCAGAAATTGGTTAGTGGTCTTCCCATTACACAGTGGCTAGCCTCTTAAAAGAGGTTCATACACAAACGTATTCCCTGGAGTGGCTTCCTGTTTTGTTAGGTACTACTCAGGACAATGAAACCACGTTAAAGCACTGAAGCTTTTTGGGCTCAACCTCAATACTAATTTCAGGCAGATTCCTTGCAATGACTTGCAGCTGTGACTGTCATTCTGCCATGGGGAAAGTGTCAGCAAGACCAAGAATAGTAGCAGTCTGTCATCTCCCTGTTTTTGACGTTCTCATCTAAAATGTTAATTAACAAGTTGCTATGCGCAGAATGAAAATAAAAGTCAAGAAAAGTGGCAAAGGCAAAAAGTGCAATTGTGGTAGTATTAAAATACAAAATTTGTTTTCCTGCATTGCACATGAGCACCATTCTGCTCATTTGGGCTATGAACATGTTGTAACTAGCAAACAAATAGTGATGCCCACTAAATGAGAGGAAAGTTGAGTAAGAGAGGATTTTTGCTTCTGTGTAAAATCTATTAACAAAGTTAGTTACTTAAATAGATTCTGTTTTGATTAATCCATTAAGCAAAATGTTGCTTTTCTTTCACACATTTGTTTGAGTTTCCATGTCTTGCATTTTGTAGTAAAGAGGCCAACTCAGCAGTACTTTCATGAATCAAATACTCAGGTGAATCCACAAGATTGTCATCTTTTAAAATAACTTTTTGAATTAAAATGCGATCAGAGAAATTTTAACTGTTAATTAGTATGTTTGGACACATACACACTTTTATGATAATGTAAATTTGAAATCTGAAGGATTATTTCTAAGCTGAGTTAATAAAAACTCATGTTTACTTACGGACTTTCATGGTAGTTATCCTTTATGTTTTGGGTTAATTCTTTCCATAATAATGAAGCCTCCAGGGAATATTTGAAATTTTATTAAGCAAACAATGGCTGCATTAATAGGGTCACAGCTCTTTCTGCCTGGGAAGGAGACTGTGAGAAATAGCAAAGCCTGGATGGAATGAAAGCTTGGCCTTTAACCTTTATTGAAAGGATGATAGTTCACTTATCTTAAGAATGTATCAGATAAGGGCAGTGAACTTGAGGAGATGAATGGAGATAAGGGAGAAAGGAAACTGTATTGAACTAGGGAAACCAAGAAATGAATAGTATTTGTTGATCAACTACTATGAAGAACAAAAAGTAAAGGTTAAATATGGGCTACTTAATTCTCAAAACGGAGTTGGAGATTGTCTTAAGCATACAGTAATAAAACTTGTTCATTTTGTATTTCTACTGTTACTGCAGGATGTGTTCTTGTGCTCTTGAGATGACTGACCTCAAGACACTTACAGAGCATCACAATTTCATGAGGACTCAACTCAAGAGAAAGTAAATAGAAATTTTATTGTCAAAGTAGTAAAGAGAAAATCAGGGTGATTTTAATTAGCTTAATAGCAAACCACTTCCCAAAGTAACTCTAGAGGAAATCACCACCTGACTAACTTCTCAATGAAAGGACTCATCGAAATGTATGGGTTGCCAGAAAGAACAGAGAAAAATAAAGAAACCCTTGCTACTTCGTATTCTAGAAGTGGGACAACAGTGATCAACTAGAAGCATGAGATATAATGTTCTCCTCCTTTCTGATCCGGAGAAATCTCATTAAGACTGATACAATAGAGAGCTTCTGTAGGAAGAGCAAAATAACAATAACTTCAGTTCTCACTTTCCTCCACATTCCCTCTTACAGTAGAAACCCTTACCCTGACCCTAATGCAAAAGTTAGTCTTCCAGGAATTTTCCATGGTACTATGGAGGCTGTAGCTACCTCAGGTTCTACAGAGACTGCAGTTATGTCCTGTTATCATGACAAAGGACAAACAAGCATAGCCTCCCTATTCTGCAGCTGTACATAACTGAGAAGAGTTGCTGGTAGAAGCCACACGTAGCCAAGGAGATGAATCATTGCCTCAGAGTATAAAAGGAGCTCCCTTAGACCCCATGTTGCTCAGCTTTGGGTAAAAATACCTCTGGGCCAGCACCAGTGCTTGCACTACAGTGCTATTTTCTCTACCTTTTGAGTGCCCAGTTGTCAGTCTTCTTGACATCTGAAGGCCTTGCCATCATATTTGGTGCATTGCTTGGGAAGACTATCAGCTGTGCTGGCCCTTTGTTGCTACCACTGATGTGGGCCAATGGTGAGTCCTTCCTCCCAGACCCGAGGTGGAGGGATGGCGCCACCAGGTAATTTCTGGGTCCCAGTCTGCATCGGACCTGGCAGGACTGGATTCCTTTTGCACCCTGGTGTACTCAATAAAAGATAGAAAAGTCTTTCAGGACCAGATGTCTGATTGGTAAGTGTCCCCAGGGACTGAGTTCAAGTTCAGACACACCATTCATAGAAGAAGAAGGACTTGATCACCCTTCAGGCATCTTTGTTGCCTCTGAGAATAGGGACTTTTCTGGGTGGAAGTCGAACTCTGACTGGTGTGCGAATGTGAGATGAATATTCTGCTCCATGGTGAAAGCTACGGAGTCTGATTGAGTCCCAGTCTGCAGTTCTGTGGCGACCTCATATGGCTTAAGGTGCTGTCGACACTTGGGGAACTGAAAAAATTCAGTTCCTCCCTGTAGTGTCGATCTGGGTCAGGGGTTTACACTGATGCACTCTTGAAAGCTAAGAGGCATCTAAATCCCTGAGAGGACAGCGGCCAGAAGGATGAAGTGAAAGTTTCCCTGTGTTTGTCTTGTGTCTCTGTTCATTGGGAGGGACTTGCTGTCCACAGTCATTTGAAGTAGTCCTTCTAAATGCAGGTTTAGAATGTATGTTGGAAAACTTTAAAGAGGCATTTACAAGTGATTATGGTATCAGATTGGGCCCTTGGAAATTAGGCCAATTATGTGAATTACAGTGGCCAGCCTTTAGGGTAGGATGGCCCCAGAGAATCAAAGAATGATCAATGCTGCCTTTGTCAGCCAGGCTCAGCCCAATGTAAGAAAGAAACTTCAGAAACTGGAGGGCTTTGCAGGCAAGAATGCCCCTGAGCTTCTGAAGATGGCAAACAAGGTCTTCATTAATCAGGACCGAGCACTGAGGAAAGAGGCCGAGAAGCAGCTGAGGAAGAAAGTAAATCTCCTAGGAGCTGCCTTAGGACAAAACTCACTGAGGCACCGGCCTTGAGATCCCCAGATGTGGCAGGGACTTAACCTGTTTGTACATGAGAACAACGTGTAGCTCTAGGAGCACTGACTCAAGAATTTGGGCCTTGGCGGAGACCTGTAGCTTACCTGCCAAAGCAGAGCTTTGTAGCCAACCTGCCAGTTGCAGTGGGCTGACCACCTCGCCTTAGAACTCTTACAGCCACAACCCTGCTAGTTAAAGGGGCAGACAAGCTTACATTGGGATAAAACTTAAATGTTAAGGTGCCCCACTCTGTAGTCACGCTCATGGATGTCAACGGACAGCACTGACTAACTCATGCCCAAATGACCCAGTACCAAGGGCTCCTGTGCAAAAACCCACCAGTGTAACTACAAGCAATAAAAACCTTAAACCCAGCCACCTTCTTGCCTGTTGCCACGGGGCCCCAGAGCATGACTGCCTAGAGGTTCTTGATGAAGTTTATTCTAGCCCACCAGACGTGACAGAAAGCCCCTGCAAAACCCTGACCTCGCTCTTTATACAGACGGTAGTAGTTTCACAGGTGAAGGCAAAAGACACGCTGGGTGTGCAGTTGTATCGGACTATGAGACTTGCCTGAGGGATGGTCAGCCCAGAGAGCAGAACTAGAGGCCCTGGTCAGCGCATTAGAACTCAGCGAGGATAAATGTGTCAACATCTACACCGACTCGTGCTTTGCCTTTGCCGCTCTGCATGTATATGGATTATATATATAGAAAGAAAGAGTACTTCTTACAGTATGAGGGAAATGAATAAAAAAATCAAGAAAAAGCCCTAAAACTACTAGAGCAGTTTGAAAACCCAAGGAAGTAACAGTGATATACTGCAAGGGATACCAGAAAGGAAAAAACTCATTATCAGAAGGAACTGCTGAGCAGACACAGCAGCAAAACAAGTAACCAAAGAACAACAGTACCTTCCAGGATCACGCTATTCCCAGAAGTGCCTACACCCCCGACATCCACAGCCCAGGAAAAGGAACGGGCACAACCGGAAGGCAGAAAGGCAATAAAGGAAGGATGGTGGATGCTACCAGACCGTAGAATCTATGAGCCAGAACAGCTAACACACCAGGTAGCTCTTCAGCAGCATGAACTTACCCACCAGGAAAAACTGCTCTAGAAACCTTGTTGAGCAGGTACTACCTGATTGCTCAACTGCCATCCCTCTGTGCCTCGGTGACACAGCGCTGCCTCCTCTGTGCACAGAATAACACCCAACAGAGTCCTGTTGGGCCAGCAGGAATTCAATGCTGTGGCCAGGCTCCCTTTAAAAATTTAGAGGCAGACTTTACTGAGACAGGACAGGTCTTAGTCTTTGCCTGCACCTTCTCGGGCTGGGTTGAAGCATACCCCACCTGTACAGAAAAAGCCAGAGAGGTAACCAAGGCATTACCAAAAGACATTAGCCCATGACACAGATGCCATTGACATAGGATCAGACAATGGCCCAGCCTTCATAGCAGTAACACAGCAGGCAGCTAAGGCCTAAGGTATCCAATGGAACTTACACACAGCCTGTCGGCCCCAGAGTTCAGAAAAGGTAGAACATATGAACCAGACTCTCAAACAGGCTATGGCTAAGTTATGTCAGGAAACTTGTCTACCCTGGACAGACATACTGCCCTCAGACATACTGCCCTCCTATGGGTACGCTGTGCCTCTAGAGCCAGAAAAGGATTTACCCCTTTTGAGATTCTATATGGTAGACACCCTCCTTATGTAGACCTAAGGGGGACATAAAAGAACTGGGAAACTCAGAAATCCAGAAACAACTGCAGGGACTGGGAAAAACAAGCCTTGGGGTACTTAGATGGGACCCGTCTATACCCGTCTCCTTAGGAATAGCTGTACAACTCTACAAACCAGGGGACCAAGTATGGGTGAAGGACTGGAAAAAAGAATCCCTGAAGCCAACCCGGAAGGGGCCCCATCTGGTCATACTAACCACCTCCACAGTTCTTAAGGTTGCAGGTCTGAACACCTGGTTCTACCACTCTCAGGTGAAAGCAGCCCACCAGCTGGACGACAGGCCACCGGAGGACCCCTCTGAACGCTGTCCAAGTTAGACCACCCAACAACCATCTCCCACTCATCTCAGACTGACACACATTACGGAAGAGACTTGTGGAGACCAATGACCCACACACTAGCAGCAGACACCGAACCTGACCCTGTTTATCCTTCTCATTTTGTTCTGGACCCTGCTCCTCCCCTTTGACTTATTCACTAGTACTGTGGGCCCCTTGCGTGGGCCCGTTGCTTCTCAGCCAATGCAGATGGCTGGTACAGCAGACCCCTTTCTGTCGCCATGATGCACTACTGCCAAAGTATTTCTCTGAACCCTAAACATGTTTCCCTTATTATTGCTTATAGCTGTCCTCTTTATCCCTGGTTCCTTGACTGGTAGGCAGGGATACCAGCTCTCTGAATGTGGTCCATTAGAAGATTGCAAATGTTTCAACAAGGGTCAGAAACAAAATCTCACAGATTCATCTGATCTGGGAGCTCCTGGTTGGGAACCATCAGCTGGTTATGGTGGCTCTTGCCCCTGTCAGGGCCCCTCCTTGTCTTGCTACTTTCACTCTTGTTTGGTCCCTGTTTTATCTTCTCCCGCTTAGAAACCTTGAAGCTTCAGATGTTACTCCAGACCAGGTCACCGAACTGCCATTACAACCACCTGGGCAAGTAAGACTCAAGCTGTTGAACCCCACGATATCCCCATTCAGCAGGAAGTAGCCGGAAAGACTTATCACTCCTATTCCCACCTCCAGCATAGAGTCTTCTGTATAATCCCCCAGGCTGTAAATCAAGAGGAGGGACATATGGTAGAAAACCTTATCCTAACCCCAATGCAAAAGTTAGTCTTCCAGAATTTTCTACAGTACTATGGAGACTGCAGCTACATCCTCCTATCATACTATGGAGGCTGTAGCTACACCCTATTCTACAGAGACTGCAGCTATATCCTTCTATCGTGACTAAGGACAAACAAGCATCGCCTCCCTACTCTGCAACTGTACATAACTGAGAAGAGCTGCCAGTAGAAACCACACGTTGCCAAGGAGATGAATCATTACCTAAGAGTATAAAAGGAGCTCCCTTTCACCCCCTGTTTCTCAGCTTTGGGCAACAATACCCCTGGGCCAGCACCTGGGCCAGTGCTTGCAATACAGTGCTATTTTCTCAACCTTTTGAGTGCCCAGTTGTTAGTTTTCTTGCCATCTGGAAGCTTTGTCATAACACTCTGACTAGCTGACAGACACATGTAGGCATTGTTTTACTGATAAATTAGCATGGGCAAAGTAAGATGAGCAAAGTGCAAGCAAAGCAAGAGTGGATGATAGTATCTCTCAAAGGCAGAGCGTGGGTCATTCCAAGAGTAGCCAACAAGTTGTAGGAGTTGAAAATATTAAATGATTCAAGCTGAGTTCCACACCCTTGGCTCCACCTAAGGGCAGATTTCTCCCTGATTGCCCACAAGAGATAAAGGTTTTATATGAGGAGCATATCAAATGAGCCAGGTTCATCAAAAGGTGAATCTTGCTACTTCTGATTGGAAAGGTTCCTTCTGAAAGTTTCCCTGACCTTTATGGTGATTAATAGGACCCACTTTCTATGGCTCTTTTTCTTTTTTCTATTTTCCTGTTTTTCATCCTTCCCTCATTGCCTGCTTATAACTAGCTACTGCCTATAACACTACCAATACAAATATTTTAGCATCCTCCTCAATATGCATGTCTATACATAACTATGTATTTTCGTAGGCTAGGGGTCGTATTTTAGTGACAATAAAAAGAATAAAATGCTTTGTATTTTTGAAATCTTGGTTTACCACTCTTTGATACCATGATTTAAAGTTCAGGATATAAATTGGATTTATTTACAGACTTTGTTTAAACCTGTCATGCCTGGCAAAGATACCTCAAAGAATATGCAGATCTGGGTGGAAGAAGTACAACTCAGGCTGCTTTTTCTAAATCATGACAAGCTTTTATCCATCCCCTCCATTAATTATATAAAGGTTTTAGCTGAAATATGGCTAGTAATTTTCCATCTTCTCTGATGTCAATCAGATGTTCTTTCAACTAATCAGAACTTGTTACATTTTAATATTTTTAACAAATGAGTTAAAATCACTAAAACTCTTGCTAGAAAAAAGTTTTCAAGTTTCTTAAGTGTATAAGCTATGGTTTTTAAGGTGAAACACATTGCTTCTGGTACTAAATTGATGAAACAATGAAACAGTTCAGGACTCTTGCTTCCATGACTTTTTTCTCTATTGCTAGAATTTCTTTTGAAAAGCAGGGTTTTAAAAAATTCATTGTTGTAATGTCACCTTTAGATTGATGGGAAAGTATATTTATAGCTAATAAAAAGTTGGTATTAGAAGAAGTTTTACAATTTTCTCAATGATTACTTGTTCTTTCATTATTAGTATTTTATTGAATATAATATATTTAATTTATATAAACTTTTCCCGTTTTATGGAGAAATATGTAAAACCTTTTGAAATCACACATATTTAGGAGAGTATGACCTGAGTTAGAATTAAATGGTACAATCCACTTACCTGTGGCACACATCAACTGTGATATGTCATAATTCATAGAACTCAGGAAAGGTAACTGACTTCACTCCTTGCCTGTCATTGGTGATCTGGGACCAATAACTTTCAAGACTGAACAGCAAACCAGTATAAATCCTTAGGTCACATGTTATATATTTCATCTCATTCGTCTTTATAGATGAAAACATAAAAATAGAGTTCAAATATTTTTCCAAAACCCCAGTGGATGCCCTTTCTTATATACTTTTTTAGAGCAGTTATTAGCTAACTTGCTGAATATATGAACTTGAAATTTGAAGTTAGGGATGACAATAGGCCTTATTCTCACATCACTTCTCGATTCTAGATCAGTTTCACAATATTTGGCATGCACAGGTCTATCAGGGCTCATAGACTTCTAACATGATCCCACTGACTCTTGCTTTCTGGTGTTCATGCCTTTGTGTAATTTCCATTTTCGAATATAGGTTGGACCTACTGAATTACTTCTAATGAATATTATGCAGCAAAAGTGAAATGTTTCTTCTGGGATAAGGTTACAAAAAGACTGTAACTTCTGTCTTAAAGACTGTAACTTCTGTCTTGATAGCACTCATTTTCTTCCTTTTTCGTTCTGGTGAAGCTAGCTGCCATGTTGTGAGCTTCCTCATGAACTATATGATGCATGGCAAGGAACTGAGAGAGCTCTCTGTCAGTAGCTCATGAGGAACTAAATCCTGCCAACAATCAGAGGAGTGAGCTTGGAAGCAAATACCTCCCAATTGGAGTCTTTAGATGACTGCCACTTGGCAAACACTTTGAATCAGCCTGGGTGACACCCAGTTAAGGCGTGCCCAGATTCCTGACCTACAAAAGCCATGAGATAGCATGTTATTTTAAACCACTTTTTATGCCCATTTGATAAGTAATACACCAGGCAAGCAACTGTAAAAGGTAATTTTGTTTAAAAAATGTACCCCCTTGCAATCTCTGGATTCTTTCAAATTAGACAGAGAAGGCAGACGGGAAACATTAGTATATTTTCCCTATAAATTCAATAACTTAATAGCATAAAATGATGAGTACAACATCTCCGATGTGGTAAGTAGTCTGTATAATGAAACAGATTTGAGTGTATTTCTTGGGTTGTTACAATGTAAACAATAAACATGAGCTTTCAGAAAGTGGATTTTATGTGAAACGTTTGTGGAAGACATTGAAGATGACACATGTAGTGAGAAGAGCCCAGGTCTTAAAATTGGAATGACTTATCGAATCTTGGTTTCCTCATCATTAAATGGAAATGATAATTCCTGGCTTATGGATTCTAAATGACAAAGGCACTCAGTCTGTCAACCGATACTCCTCAGCTTTCCTTATGACAGATAATAAAGTTGAAGCCTAGGAAGTGAAGGGACTTAATGTACCCAGAACAGATGGGATCTAGGACCTAAATGATCAGTAGATCTTGAACTTTGAGTCTGTATCTCTGGCTTCTTCTACATCACACAATGAGCAACAACCCACCAATTCTACATGTCTAACTCCAAAAAAAAAAATTCTTTTTAGGACTTCTGTTAACACCAGTAACTCTAGTGGAGTTTATAGCACACTAAGAACAAAGGCTTACAAAGATATATAGAAGAAGAATGGCGCTTCCTTGGGAGAGATTTGAGTTTAAAATACCATCTTTCTAAACACAGTCTTTCCTCCACCCTCTGTCTTTGATTTTGACATTGATAGAGAAGATTTCAAGAGAGCGGCAGAGCTCAATCAGATGAAGCTACTAATTTGAAGGAACAATGCATTATGACTGGCACTTACATGGTTATTGTTATAGTAAATGTCTTCTACCATTTTTCTCCCTGAGACATTTTATCTTGTCTCCACCCACCCCTTTTATATTGTTAAGGACTATTACAAGTGTGTGTGAGAGAGAGAAAGAGAAAGTGAAACAAGGAAGGAAAGCAGAACTGCCTTAAGAACTGTAAAGCGCAGAGTAGGACAAGATGAACCATGATGACAGATGTATCTGGAGGAAGAATGAGCACTTAGGCTACTCAAGAGAATTGCTCCTTCCCACCTGTGCTCAGGTCAGGTCTGCATGTCCTGATCCATAGGATGAACAAATCTGAAATTAAAAAATAAAGTCTAGTGCGCCCTGGTGGCTCAGGTGTTAAGCCAGTGCTTAGCACATTATGCACATACAGTCCAAGGACATGGGTTTCTGACCTGGGGTTGGGTTAGCGGGGCGGGGGGGGGGGCACACTAAAATTAACAACTAACTAAATACAAATGCTTCTTCCTCCTCCCTTTCCTCTCTGCCTTCCTTCTTCTGGAAGAAAGGTGGCAAGGAAGGAACAGAGAAAAATGGAAGGAAGGAAGGAAGGAAAGAAAAAAAGGAAGGAAGGAAGATGAAAAGAAGGAGGGAAAGAAGGAAGGAAGGAAGGAAGGAAGGAAGGAAGGAAGGAAGGAAGGAAGGATGAAAGGGATGAAAGGCTTTCTTTAGATCTCCTATGTGGTATGAATTAGTACAGAAGAGTCAAACTTCTTTTGTTCCTTTTGTCCCTAATGCTCTGAAGACTGGTGCAATGAATTGCAAAGGCATTCAACCCCATTTTCTATCCTCCATTCAGTACATACCTAACATTTTCCAGGATATGAAGAGGGAAATATCTGAGCTCGTTAATAACTTCTTGCACATTTATCTATAATAAAAGCACCAAGGTAAATATTTTGAAAATAAGAATCATTTATGAATAAAGAAATGGTATAAAGGAAAATACAAAACTGGCGGTGATTGATTGTTCCCTTTATCTCCCTTCATTTCACTCTGAATATCTATATCGCTGATGTGTTACACTCCTTTACAACATTTTGAATCAAAGGAGTAT
This sequence comes from Solenodon paradoxus, assembly GCA_004363575.1. NCBI lineage: Eukaryota > Metazoa > Chordata > Mammalia > Eulipotyphla > Solenodontidae > Solenodon > Solenodon paradoxus. Next base: position 2,515,580 of record RJWH01000005.1, read on the forward strand.
GACTGGGAGCAAAAACAGGTATTTGCCCAAACTTTCTCAATCTTTTTTTACTCTTTGAGTCTGATCATGGAGTGGAAAATACATTACCAAGAAGTGGGAAGATATGGCTTACAGCTTTGCCTCTGGCAGTGATTGACCAGATGGATCAGAAGCAGAAGAGTGAATTTTGCAAGACTCTCTTCTTCCAACTTTGTTCTGGACAAACTCGAGAACTATTCCCCATCTCCACAGACATTATCTTGTCTGAGTTGTGTTCACCTGTCACCTGCACCAATGAAATAGCTGCCTAACTAGAGGCTTGTTTCACCTTCACCCTTTCAATGCCTTCCATCCCACACAGCTGTCAGAAAGTACTTACAGAAGCCAATCAAAGTATGCCACTCTCACTTAAAGTTTTCCTGATTTGTGCTACCTCCTTCCCCACCCCATCCCTTGCTAGTCCCCTGTCTGCAGTACAGGAGATAGTCCAGTCTTTGTCAATTTTTAGGTCAACCTCTTTCTTACCATGAAGCTTTTTCTTTTTACTTACCTCTGGCTTGAATATGCTTTACCTGGTTCTCCCAAATCACACCAACATTGGTATGTAATAAATATTGTTTGAAGTAAATCAATAAATAAACCCAAATCCTAATGTACTCAGCTTAAAAATCAGATCATAATAGAAAATTTTTTCTCATTATTTTAATGAAAGGAACAACTCCCTGTTATTCTAAACTATAAACTTTATTTTCTTTTTAGTGCTTTCCACACTAGTGATTGTTTTCTTTTGTTGTTTTTCACTTGTTTCTTGTATGTCTTTCCCATCAGAATTTAAGCTCCCTGAGGGCAGGGACCATTTCTGTCTCCAGCTTCAGTGCTTAGAATGTTTCACATGGCATAGTGGTTAGCACATTGGTTTGTAACAAACATTTGTTGAAGCAAGTGAGCAATTGAGAGAATTCAAATTCTCCCATACTTTCCTCTTACCTAAAATCTTTCAAAGACTGTTCATGGCCTATTACAGAAATCTATACTCTGCATTTTCTAAAGCTATATCTTAAGATCCTTCTCTCCTCTCTAGCATTAAAAAATGACTTGCATTTCAAATTAAGCCATATTCTTTCTAGCTTCCATGTTGCATAGTATTTCTCTAGAATGCCAAGCACGACTAGCACACATAATCCTCTTGGATAACTTCTATTACTCCTTCAAAACTCAGTTCCTGTGCTCTTTCCTCTGTCACGCCTTCTTTGATTACTCCCTCCTCTCAGTCTGTGCATTTCTGTACCTGTTGATATCCTAGGTTTTCTTCTATCGTATCACATATTACCCTTCACTGTGGGGTGTTTCTGTGACCAGAGGGCTTGTTCTTAAGGGTCAAGATTGGTTTCTAGTGCTCTGTTCCTCTGTTGCATACTACAGAGTGGATATTCAATTAACGCTTGTAACTAAGTATCAGTGAATGACGGACTCACTCTTTTTGAAAGGTGTAGGAATGTAAGATCTACCATTACTAAAGGAACAACCAACAGAACACACTCACACTCAGAATAAGTCATGTACCATTTAGTGCTCAACTAGAGCGTTCTAGTATTATGGCAGGAATTAACATTTTAAGTTGCCAATGCTCTGGCTCTGCAAACCCATGTCACTTGAGGTCATCCTCTCCAGAAGTGTTGCATATGTCTTAGGCACCTGTAAGATAGTCCTGGTTTTGTTCTTTTAATACAAATGTGAATCCCAACACGTATTTAAAGTTGTCTGCTTTTGACAATAGGTTTAGTCATGTAGAAAGTGTAAGTGCATGGTAGAGTCAACTTGAAGTCTAAGTATCATGTAAAGCCTTAGAAGGAAAGAACCTGGGAATTTAGAAGGTGTCAGGCAAATGCAGAGCCCTAAAACCTTGCCTGTTGGGGGTGGGTAAGGCTCACAAACATCAGAACTGTCAGGGTCAGAGGGCCACTGGAGGGCCGAGCAGTCTTCTGAGTGGGGAAGAAAGCTAGAGTCCATCTCAAGCCCAGTTAGTGGAATTGCCTGGATTTCTCCCTGCTTTGTATAAACCTAGGTCTCCTTGCTTTCATACCTTACAAAGTGAGTGCAAAATCAAGCTGATTTGAGATGAAAGCATGCTTATCCTAGAAAAATATTTTTTAAATAAAAACGACACCTGTCTGCTTGTCTGATGTTTTATAACTGTAGGACGTTATCATTCATGAAAAACATCCATAAATATGATGGAAATTTTGAAACTGTATATTTGGAAATGAAAAATAAGCACTGTTACTCAAAATCTGCCCAAAAACCTCCTGGGATTTTTTTTTTTCCTTAAAATCTAGGTTCCCAAATACATGAAAGACATACAGTGATGGAACCCCTCTAGGTGCAACCTGGGAATTTGCATTTTTATGAGCTCCGTGAATGAATGTAATGCACACTCAAGTTTAAGAAACCACATGGGAGGCATGTGGCTTTTTCATTAGAGACTAGCAAGGCCATGGAGGTAAGATCAGGACAGGTGTTCCTGGGAACATGTAATCAGAGGATTTGGGTAGAATTGAAAAGGTAGGTTATTTTAGAGGGAGAGAATGAAAGAAACTCAAGATTCTGAACTGAAAGGGCTAAAGTTTATACAGTAAAACTAGGCTCTAACTACAAAGGGTGGCCTATTTTTCCCAGTGTAGGGACAGGGCGTGTGGGCACAATTACCATCATGAAAGGGTTGTTCCATGCGTCACTAAATAAAAAGTGTCTCTGGACCGCAATCGCCTATTATTAGAAATGTAATAGTCATATCTTATTTTAAAACCTGTTTTTTAATCTATTGCCACCTGTAAAACTAAACAGATCAAATGTTAAGGATATCTAAAAATACTCTGGGCAGAAACATAATTAGGGTTCTAATTAAGATTATCATTTAGTAGGCTGTGTAGACAAGCCTGGAGAGATAAGCCCCTATCGGTGACATTCAGTTCTAAAAGTGTTTATTAGGTTTGTGGGGCTAAATCACGTGGTTTGGGGACAGTATAGAAATTATGTTGAACAGTTTCAAAAAAAACACAGCTGTTTATTTTCATATCAAAATATTCTAAGTGTAGTGACTTCAACAGACTAAACAATATGTTGTTTGGAGGTTTCTAGATGATGAGAAAATTTAGCTACAGGTCTTGTGATCTCTAAGTTTTCAGAGACCACTTGGATGAACAAAGATAGCAAGAGAGAACACAGAGAATTCTTGATTATCTTTCTCAAGGTTGTCATATTTGTGTCATACACTGGAGAACAGTGTGAAATGTGATTTGATTGCATATCATAGAAACTACTGTTTGTGCAGAAGACAAACAATAAATATTTTTAGATAGCTAAAAATTGTACTAACGAGGAAACTCAGTAGTGTCATTTAAACATAATACAAAATTATATGCTATTTGGTATTTACTTATTATATGATCATATTAAAGTGGGAACATTGAATTAAAACATGCATTAAAAAGAGCACTTCAAAATAACTGAAATCATCAAAATCAACTGAAACCCACCTCAAAATGACAAGAAAAATATTTGAGCCTCCTTATCTGAGTCCCTTGCTCATATATTTCATTCTAGAAATGACTTTGTAGGCAAATGAAAAGAGTTAAGGAGAATTATCTTTTCTCTCTCCTTAAATTACCTACCTGACTCAGTTTCCTTGAGATTAGAAAACTGATGCTATTAGACGTTTTATTTGAAAAGATGGAAGGTATCTAAGGGAAACTCAACTCCAGTGGTCCGTAGGCCCTGCTGCTGAAACGCTGGCCTCTGTGTCCTCTGCGTTTTTGAGCCAGGAATGTGTTCTCTCTGGAAGCAATTCCTTATCCCAAAAATGTGTCTCAGAGATATCCTCCCTTCCCTACTCACAAACCAGCTCTTCTCGTTTTTATTAAACTCATAGATGTTACTGCAGTTCTTTAAACAGAAACTTGAGAGACATCTCTTCCTCTCCCATCACGCTATGTCTGCTTCAGACTCTTTAAATTGGGAAAAGGCACATGCACACACACACACACAATACTCTAGACAATACTCTAGTATTTTGAGTTCATGCATTAATTCCATGAATATTATGGTGGCTTCTATCTTAGGAATTACTCTGAATACATAACTAACATCAAAAGAAGGCCCTCTAACAATGCTTCTCTTTGACTTTCTCCAAGCATAGAACAAGACTGGTTCTTATCAAATGAAATATAGTATTGTAGTGTTGCCTCTGTGGAAGGGGAAAGATGGTTGATACTGAAACAGGGAAAACAAATAGCTAACTTATTTGGTATAGTTTTATTGCATAAAAACATTTGAATCAAATATAAATTTCTGGATATTTTAAATTCAGTGTCTATGTTAGCATGATTTGCTACAATTATCTTTTCTGTGATGCATATCTTTTACAATGAAGATATCTGAAATCTTACAATTAGTTTATTTGTTAATTAATCAATTAGCACACAACCAAGAGTCATCAGGCACCTACAACATATGTGAATTTGTGCTAAGAAATGCAATTTGAGGAAAGTACTTTCTCTGTGTACTGTGACTTAGTGTGAACTTTCTGATTTAATTTTCCCCACAATAAGAGATGATTTTTAATTGAGATTGGATGACAGATCCATTTATGAAGTGTTTAAAAATGGCATGCCTATTTACATCCTGATAGAATGCAAATGCTGCTCCTACTAATCTCTTCTTCCCTCCTAGCTCCCTTTCCAAGAGCATTGCAATGGTTTTTCATTTGTCTAGATCAGCAAATATTCATAAAGTATTTGAGTGGACACATGCAATGAAATAAGAGTGTTATGTATTCCGCAGAATAAAAAACTTGGGAGGTGTTAAGATTACAATGTAACAATAAATATTGTACCAAAAGGTGTTAGGTAAGCTTACTTGTCCTTGGTTCAGTTTCTAAATTGGATTAGCCTAACTGATAAGTTTGTTTTTTTGTTAATGAACTATGAGTACTTTCTTTACATTTAACTTATGCTAGTTTCTTAATTAGGAACTAAGTTCCTTAAAGTAAATATGACAAAAGTGTGTTGCTGATATTTATTAGTCCTGTGGTCTGAAATTAAAACTACAAATTTGAGTGTCGTATATACTCAGTCATGTCTGTTGTACCTCTGATAGCTAATAACTACTCAATGATATGAAATTAGAGGAATCTCATTCAGGCAGCCAATGGGCAAATACTGCTTTCGTGTTGTTAAACAGGCCTTTACCATTATTACTATTATACAATTTGCAGACATCCCCTTTAGTCTATTCCGGAAAGACGGGTATTTTAATTATAAAAGGAGGAGTCTCTTTCAAATGACAGTAATTACTTCTATATACAAACTCATGTACTCAAGTTTTCATGGTGAAGACAAAGAAAGCAATAGCCATCAAGACTTAAAGAATTGAAAGTCAGGGATCTTTTGAACTTTGGATTGTAATTCTGAGTTCATTAAGAGGAATGTGTGTATTTTCTCACCATTATTAGAATGGATAATATAATAATGCATTAATAATCTCATTCCCTGGTTTTGATTTTTCAAATCATTTCAAAGTTGGTCACATTTAGAAATATAGCAGCTGATGTGGTCATAAGTGAACTGAACAATGGGAGTGAGGGACTCTAATCCAGGCTGAATTCAGAGAGTCACTTTGCATTTGCTGTGATTTCATCTTTGTGAAGTATAGTATGGAAAAGTCCATCGATTAAATAACAAGAGTTTTACTACTTATTCTAGTGCATTTAGCAACTGGAAATGAAGAGAGAACAAGTTTATGTAGAATATCTGAATAGCCACTTCAATCCAATTCAATGATCTACCCTGCAGCAAAGATGGGCTTGAAATTTCAATGGCCTAAAAATATAGGAAATTCTGGGGCCCAGGATTTGTCTGAGAGATAGCGTAACATCTTTATTAAACTTTTCTCAGTTGCCTCTTGAACCATCATCACCGTGAGCAACCAGCAATGCTTGCACAGGATCTTCTTTTGAAACCTGAGTTCTCACCTGAGCAGACTGGTATCCCACATAGGGAAGTCCACTCACGGGAGCAGCCCCGCTTACACACAGAGGCATGAATTCACCTCAGAATCGGCTTGTGCCTGCAAATGACATGATGCAAGTGAAGAGAATTGACAACTACGCACACAAAAAAAGTCACAAAATAATCTCCGCCTACCAGTCAGATGCTGCTCCATCAGAACAGAAAACAATAGAGAGAATGGAGCGCATTCAGTTGAACAGGATCCATTTTGAGTAATCTCTAATCAATTCAGGGACACCTCCTCTTCACCCCTCCTCTCCTCTCCATCATCTGTCTGCATTTATGTAGTTCTGAGCACAGTATTAGACTACTTTGACAAGGGTGTCATTTTAATCTGAATATCTCAAAATGATTGGGGAGGAAAAATTCTCTTTTGCCTTCAATTCCAAAATAATGATTTGAGAAATAAGTTTCCTCAAGAGATTTGATTCTGGTGCCAACTCTTAAAGGACTGCCGAGATGATGAAGATAATTTGGGGCTGGGAACAAGGGTGTGGCACTTGTCATCATTCATTAGTCAGGTCAGCCTGCTAGAGGCCGATTTCTCCCTACTTATTAGGACTTAAAGGGGAGAGAACTTAGAATTCGTAGTTAGAAGTTTAAATTCGAGCTCTTGTCCTTATGGTCTTTGTGATATGCCATCTGCCTTTAACATCTTGGAATCTGTTTTTTTATTCATAAATAGAGATAATACCTAAATTAGGGTAACATGCATATTAAATGAGGCAAGGTATATGGGCTACCATGAGGGTGAGAAGCAATATGGGATAGCAATAATGTACTGAACCTTGCACCTCATATACGTGCACAGACATCTCTCAATCCATATAGGAAGGACGGAAGACTTGTCTCTAGGACCTCCACTCTGTGCACTTTCTTATCTGAGGTCTGCCACTTAAATCCAGGAGCAGTCCCCTTCCACCATATTTGCTTGCGAATGACACAGGTCATCCTTAATAATAAATGCCTAGGAAACCGTATGTCCATCTGCTCTTTCTCCTAAGAGTTCTGTTGAACACATTTGGCCGACAGGTATCACACATTTAAGTTCTCTTGTTCTCCTTCTCTCTTGTTGTTAGAAGTTGCTTTAATTGCTCGACGGAGTTCCCTGCAATCTGGATTTTGCTATTTGTATAACCATGTTTTTAATCTTTTCCTTTATCTTGTGTTTTTCTTGTAAAGTGGGAGCTAGATCCAGAGGTTTATCAGATTCAGGCTCCACGTTGTTTGGCGAAGGATAGAATTATACTTTTGATGACAATCTTAATGTTGAATATGCAGACATTGATAAGAAGATGCACACATGAAATTAATGTTATAATGCAATATTGCTTGAATCAAATTTTTAAAAATAAGAATAGCATATACATGATGTTGAATACTTTCCATTTTCTCTTCAGAGGCAGATATTCTGTGATTGCTTCTTCTTCTTTTTTTTGTTTTATTGAGGTTGACCTGTAAGTTTGAGGATGGTCAACCTGATTCATTTATTATCAAATTCATCTAGTGGTTTTAACAGTCACTGGTAATTGCTGCTAAGATCCACGTCTTCATTAAGGCTCACAAAATACTGATGTCCTTATCATATCATTTAGTTTTTATTCATTGACTGGAATTATTTTACAAGTAAAAACATTTGCTGTTTTGCCTGTGATTACTCTTAAGGCAGAGGTGTTACTGTACTTTTCATTTTTCAATATATGTATGAATACTTGGATTTTAACATATTCAACATGTTTGAATCAATTACAGTTACTCTCCCTTTTTGACCAGCTGTCTCAAATTTGGCCAGTGGGACTGTCTACAAGTTGTCTACTAAATCCTTTTATATAATCTTAGTCACCTTGAATTTTCTTGCTTTCTAGAACAGCAGAATGCTCCAGATTCATCCTGATTTTTTTTTCTGCTACAGATTTGGAGTAAGCCATTACTCCTAGTAGCCTTTTTTTTAATTGGAAGATGACAATTAGAAACAAGGTCTGATATTTGAAGTGGTTAGTATTGCTTGGTTTATCACTTCTTGTCATTTCCAATAGATAAAAATAGAAAATACATTTTATTTTAGAGAAAAATTTTAGAGAAAAATCTAAATGTTTGAGTCCATGGCATTATTTTCTTTTAATTCTCTACTTATGTTTTTTCTCTTATGCTGAAATTTGTTTCCAAAATACAATAGTTTTACAATAACAAATGCAATATCATTAGTATCTATATGACGTCTGAAAATAGTCTAAAATGTCCTTGTTTGTTTTTTTTTTTTGACCTTAGAATATATTCCAATCATAGATGTCCTGTCAAATTATGTTTTAATGTCATTTGAAGTATTCTTTATAATTAAGTCAATAGCTTAATCTATTATTAGATTCCTCTGTCAAATATTTTTTACTTTAGGAACTTCTTTGTAAATTTAATTTTGCTTTGTAATTTTGTAAAATCTGCATATATATGTGCATATATACATATATTTCCAAGAATAATGCTATAAATTAAAATGTATTTAGAGAAGTATTCATTCTATTCTTGTACCCTCTAATCTGTTTCCTCTGTCTCCTTTAGGAAATCATTTAAAATTAGTTTTGGGGTTGTGTTTTTATTAAAAATAACATGAAATATTCTTTTCTCCCCTTTTATAAAAAAGGTAGCACACTATTCATACTACTCTTTATGTTAATTTTTTCATGTAGCCATGTCTCAAAGATCATTCTATAGCAGTATTCATTTCTCATTTTAAGATACAATATTTGAAGCTTTAGTTTTTTTAAATTTTAAATTTTATTAAAGTAGCATTGTATTATAACTTTATATGTTTCAGGTGTGCAACATTTAAAATAAATATATATTTAATTAATCTCACCACTAAAACTCCAATTCTACCCTTCACCATACAATTTACCTCTTTTGCTTGATTTGTCAACTTCTGATTCTTCTTCCTATCTAGGAACAAGTTTGGATTTATAAACCAAAAGTTTATTTTTGTTGTTTGGTTTTCCTATATCCCACATATGAGTAGAATTATATGGTGTTCGTCTTCCCCGTCTGTCATATGTCACTAAGCATAATCCCATCTAGGTCTATTTTATATAGTTTTATAAGGCTCCATTTGTAGATGTATCTTAGTTTATTCAATCAATCCCCGTTGTTGTTACTGTTTTCAGTATCATATTATTACAACAATTCTATAATGGATATCCTGTACGTAGGCATTTTTGTCAGTGTATCTTAGAAATGAGTTTCTAAAAGCAGAATTATCCTCCAGAGGATTTTCGCCATTTTTCATTCTAAACTTCAGTATAGGAAAGGGCCTATTCTCCCTCAGTCTTCCTGACCCACGAGATTTTTACAATCTAAGAAAAAAAATTAATCCTGTAATTTCAATTTGCATCTGTTTTATGAGTAAGGTTGAACATTTTTTCCATTTCATCATCACTAACATTTTTTCTAACACAGCATTGAAGTATTAGTCATTTTTATTCTTCTAATTTTAGAGATATTTACACTTTGTGATATAATTTGAAAATTTTTATCATCATTGAGTTTCTTACTATCTTTTGATAGTTTTTCCATACAGAAGTTTTTAAAAATAGCATTCAATGTATCTATCTTTTACCTATTCTGCTTCTAGATATAGAAGTATTATTTGTAAAGTTTTTTTCTCATTCTAGCTTATAGAACAACCTATTTATGTTTTGTTTTCTTCTAGAATTTGTATAGTTTATGAATGGTTACATTTAGAGCCTTGTTTGATTTTATATTGATCACAGTATATGTTATAAGATATGGACTAATTTTTTTCCATTTTTGTCCAGCTGTCCTAGACTATTTAAAGTTTACCATTCCTTGACAGATTCAAAATACCCTCTTTATGACACATTGAATTTTTACTTGCATTGAACCTATTTCTGAGTATTCTATTTTGCTTTATTTTCTTATTCACATGATAATAGCATGTTCTCTTAGCGATAATATTTATATATGTTTTAGTATTTGAAAAAGTTAGAGGCCCCGCATTGTTCTTTATTATGGTTTTCTGTTGCAATTATTGCTTCTTTACTGTCCATATAAATTTCATAATTATCTAGTTTCAAAAAAATTACTTCTTAAAAATTGAAATAAATTTAAATTGAGTTTATAAAATAAATGAGGAAGAACTGGTATCATTGTGGGGTTGATTTTTGCTATCGAAACACATATTCTATCTCTGAACTTCTTCAACTCTTTTGTTTATCATTCAATACTATTTACATTTTTTCATCACATACGTAGATATTTCTTGAGACAAAAATGGGACATTAGGATGGCAAAATGGGACAGGGTTATGCTCTGACAACTAAGTGGAGGGGAGGAGGGTGGAGCAATTCCAGCAGGAGCAGAGCAGTCAGGTCAGCAATAAGTAAGTATTATGCGATGTACATCTGTGATTTTACAGTAAAAACATGTGGTCGGGGTTATGTAAGGAATTTTGGCACCTTAGGTGAAAACCAATTTGGGCACGTCTATTAGCCCTGCTTTATATGTCCTCATACAGCATGCACTTTTATAGCCAGCCCAGTGCCAGAAATATCCAATAAACAGGCTGTCTTTAATGCAAAGCAAAAGAGGCAACTGTTTTTGGGCTCCCTCACCAGAATGAGCCCAGGAAAACTTAGCCGCCACACATTAAGATGACCCTGGTTTATTAAAAACAGGACAAAATTTGACATTCATGTTAAAATGGCAGGATGGTGAGGAAATATGAAAATAAAAGGTATTGTCCCATTTAAAACAGTCTACTCATAAGTCTTGTATTATTCTGCCTGATTTTCGCTGAGCTTCTCAAATCTGAGTTTGATGTTTCTTCTCATTCTGGAAAATTCTTGACCACTCTTTCTTACCTCTTTTTGCCTCTCTTTATGGCTCAGTTTGAATATTTGTTATTTCCTCACTCACTATTTCTCTCTTCTAATCTGTATAAATCGGCATTAGATCCATCTACTGAGTATAAAAATCTTGTTACTGCCTTTCTTTTGGTTTTTCAGTTGAAAAACATTTATTCCTTTTGAATGATTTCAATTCTGTGAAGTTCTAAATGTTTAAAATCTATTTTTATCTTGTTTAACTCTTCTAATTGATCATATTACTCATAGTTATAAGATGCTTGTCCGCCAGTTCTGAAATCTGAATCAGTGAGACTGTTTCCGTTGTCAGCTTTTTTTCTCACATATCAGTGATTTCTAGTAATTTTGCTACTTAATGTTGGACATTGTTTGTTAGTTTCTATATGATGCTCTTTTCCTTCAGAGAGACTTCACCCCTCACTCTGCATGGAAGATAGTATCTTAATCCAAGTATGCACTGAGATCATTAAATCTGAATTTCAATTTTAGGAGGACTCTTTATCTCTGAACAACTTTCTTCTTAAGGAGTAGTTGGAAATAATTCATTTTCTATTACAGCAATAAGAGATCACAACAAACAGTGATTTAAAGCAGCACAATTTACTACTTTAAATTTCCAGGATGTCTGACTAATTCCACGAGACTAAGATTAAAGGTATGGACAAGTGTGAGCCCCTTCAAGAGACTTTAGGGGAGAATCTATCTTCTCACCTTTTCTAGCTCCTTGAGGTCACCTGCATCCCTTGATTTGTGGGCCCTTATGATACCTACTTCACCATCATTTAGCAGTTTCCAATCTTTCTTTTTCTCTGCTTCTATAGTAGCATGGCTTTTTCTGTTTTTGATACACCTGCATATCATATGTAAGGATATTTGTGATTAGACTGGGGCCATCCAGTCAATCTAGGAGAATCTGCTTGACTCAAAAGTCTGAACCCACCACAGGTTCATCAAGTAGGGCTTCCAGATTTAAGAAATAAAAATACAGAATGTTTGGTGAAATTGGAATTTCATATCAACAGTAAATTTTAAATACGTATATTCTAAGTATTTCATGGATCATTTATAAAATTATCTACAAATTACTTAAGATTCAAACTGACCTGGACCTTGTCCTGTGTTTCCTCTGGCAAGTCTACCGCCAATGACACCAGCAAGAACTTGATGTACTTATTAGGTCCCCTCCTTCTGGATGATCCTGTTTTCTCCATATGACATGATTGTCAATATCTGTAACATGTTTTTCAGAAGCTTCTTAAAAATTTAAGAATTAGGTAAATATCTTGAGAGAAAAACTGTTCATACACCAGGCTCCATTTTCTGACCCATTTTTCTCACCAGGATGTTAGTCCATCAAGTCTCTAATTTTGGAATTTCAGCCTCACCCCCAATTGCTACAACTTCTGTATATTTCTGTCTCAGAAATGGTCCCTGACTGGTGAAAGCTCAGCTTCTTTTCTTGAAACTATCCTGGGGGAAAAGGCTGACAACTCTCTGCTTACTCCCCATGCTCTTCCTCTCCTCAGAATCTTGAAGCTCCCTGGCCATGTTTTTTCTGCCACTCTCTGAGGTTGCATAGCTTCCACTGTTTACCAGGAGGGAATATTGTCTGGCTGCAAACTACTTTCTCAGCCCAGGTCTTCTGAGAACATAGTGCTTTTCATAGTTATCACAGTGGTAGGTGTGGCGGTGAGTACCAGAGCACAGATGAGAAGATGGGAGCGTGTGATGATATCAGAATGCAGAAAGTTTGCTTGGCTGGACTTGGTACTGGCCAAATCTCAGAGATGCTGGCACTGATGTTTAGCCTGGGACTGAGCCAAGGACAATGGAAATGTGACAACAGTCACTTCCTGCTCATAAAGCTTTTGTTTTAAGTAATGTCAGTGATACCCAGGCAGAGGCAGTCTGAAACTAGCCTTGGGTTGGAGATTTGTCCTGAGCATAATGCTTTAAATAACAAGAGTTTAATATAATGATTGCTAAACTTTTGTCCACCTTTAATTGTCTTTCTTTATCAACTAACACATTGTCACTGCCTCACCAGTGACAGCGGTGATCTGGTTCCTGACCTTGAGTCAGAGGCCAACATGACCCCTTGTGGAGACAGTTGTGACTGAGTATCTAAGACCAAAGTAGAAGGTCTCCAATCTGAGTCTTCTCCTCTTTCCTCCTCTTCCCACTTCTGTATCTGGGGCTTTTTGGGTTTTTTTAACCACTTGCTTTGTATCTAGAATACAACTTCCTGCTACTAGGCATAAGGCCTTAATCTACCAGAATTCAGGAGCTATAATTTCTCTCTCTCTCTCCATTAGCAAAAACTGTTTAGAGAATCTATAATTAATGTATGCTAATGAGGGTAGGAAGGCAATTAATGGATAGGATTTTTATCTGACTCTGAGGTATGGGGCTAAGAAAAACCTAAGCTGAAAGTCTGAAACATTGACCAGCACAAAATTCTCTCCTTGGCACACCCCAGTGGAGGAGCGGTGGAATAGTTTGGTCAGCTGCCTCCAAAGGAGTGCCATCCATGTACATTCCAATGACCCATATTCACATCCTGGGTACAGGGGAGACGACAATTGTGAACAACTTTTTGTGAATGAAAATGTATATCATTCCCAGTTTTTAAAGAACTATAGACTCTGAGCCAAAAAAATTTCTTGGACTCTGTTCTCACTCAATTAACCAATTGGAATGAAATATTCTATTTGGTTGTTTGAAAGGTGAAATCAATCTTTAAAAGCAAGCATTTAAATTTTTTTAACGAGGCATTTTATTTTTCTTAACATTTTAATGAAAAGATTTTAAACACACAAACTAGACAAAAGTAAAGAGAACAGTATAATAATCCCAAATGTGCCAATTCCCTGGCTTCTTTAAGGCTCAAGCAAGCTTGTAGCTTGTTTCAATTATTTCCTCTACCCCATCATCTATTTTTCTAGAATAATATAAAGCAACTCCCAGATATCACAATCATTTTCTTTTTAAATATACTGACATTTAGTCCTTCTTTTGTAAATATTTAAGGAGCGCTTACTCTTGAGGCAGCCATTTTAGGAGGTGAACTCAAGGATGAGTCAGATATGGAGGTCACGGAGAGTAGTAGCTTAGTTTAGTAAGAGAGTTAAGACACAAACCAAATAGCCCAATTCATAGTACAGAGGGTAAATGCTATGATAGAGGCACAACTAAAGTGCTGCAGAAGATTAGGTTCTGGGTGGAGAATTTCAGTGGGGAGGACTGAGAGAAAACTTTGCGGCAGCGGTGCATTGGACTCAATCCACAAAGCATGACCAGAACCACCCCCTCACCTTAAGGAAGAGCTGGCCCCATCTTTACAAGCTTCTCCAGGCATGCATGCAGGGGACATTACAGAAGAGAGTGGATCCACCAGAGTGGGTCAAATACTAGAGGCGACTGCAACTTAATTAGGTGAGAGATAATCTAAAAGTTGCTTTCCATGAGCTTTCAGAACAAGATTTCAGAAATAAATGATCATAAACACTCTGAGTTTGGCATTTGTACCTGCTGTGAGTATATGAAGATGCTGTAGTGAGACTGGATTAAGTTTTGATTTGGGCATAGTAAATTGTCAAAAAATGAGTATAACGGCAGAGAAAACCTAAGAAAGAAGGAGAACCACTCTTTCAGGATATGTGTGTGGTATAAAGGTATAAAGGTATAGAGTGAAACGAGGGATGCAAAAAAAGGACCTGAGTATCATACTAACTTCATTTTTCTCATTGAAGCAAAAGTCAAATCATAAATCAAGCATGAGCCTAGGATTGACTTGGGATCAAAGTAACCCACTGGTGAAGACAACTGCAGGGATGTTTTTTATACTCTCCAGACTCTTTCTTAGAATTTCCAGCCAGCTAGCAATTAGGTGAGCCCACATGTCTAGTCCTGGTCCATTCATGTGTGCTCAAATGACCGTGTCACTTTCACGTGGAGACACCGGGAAGCTCGGCGGCACATTCAGCCCTCTTGTCTCCTGCCACTGCAGCCCTGGGAGCCACATGGTAAGATGGGGAAAACTGGATCCCAAACTGGATGAGAGCCCTGCCAGCAGGCCTTGGTCATCACAGAACTGAAATATGGACTTTTGTTCTGACATCTTGAGGTTTATTTGCCAGGACAGCACAGCATGAGAGCTTCTAGAGCCACACTCAGAGTCCGGCTGAAGTAGTCTAAATGCGCAGTCAGGCAGACCTAGGACACCCCTGTGGAGTCTTCCAACATGTGTGTGCTGGATGCTTCTGCAATTAGATAAAACTAAGAATGGAGACCAAGTCTCACATCCCTCAGCGAAGCTCACAGTGAAAAGAGATCAAAGAAAGTACTACCTCTGGGAATTCTTGGCCTCCTAAAGAGAAAAGAAGAAAGCTTAGAAGTTTCCAGTTAGAAAAACAAGGCGTCGGTCTAGAGAGCTATCTCTAGGAAGAGTGCTTGAATGTTTAGGGTCATCATTTCATTGTGTTCAATCACAATGAAACGATTGTTAGAATGAGTTCCCACAGACAAAGCGTCGGTTTATGTATTAGATCTGGGACCAGAACACTAACTCAGACACCATGCCGATTTAGAAATTGTACTGAGTTCTCAGTTATTGCCCCAAATATTTTGATCAACTATACGGTTTCAAAGCCACTGTCGATGTGAGTCCTGGATATGGTACAGTCTCTGGGAAGGTTTCAAAAACAACAAAATCATTATAGGATCAAGGCGCTTTAGAGATGATCTATGGGTATCGGAAAACTTTGTACTTGGAAAAACAAAATAGCCCCTGCCAAGAGCGCTGATGGTAGGTCAGCAGGTTTCCCGTCTTAAGTGCCTGCAAAACTCAAGGGAAACAGCATAGAAGAAATATAAGTAACAGCCTAAGAAATCATGATCAAGAATAGAATTTCATCATGCTCTGATAGACACAGCCGTGTTGTACTTAAAAGAGTGAACTGGAATAAGCCCACGATGTCTTATTATAGAAGATAATAATTATAATTAACATTTGTATAGCATTTTGTAATAAAAGAGCATTTTCTTGTAAATAGTGCCATCTATTTCTTACAACAAATGTCTGGGGTAGGTAATATTATTAGTTCTATTAGCAGTAAAGCAAACAGCAGGCTGTAGACACTGTTCATTTTCTATTACGGAAACATTGGCAGAAATTAGGCATTAAGGTGGGTGCTCCACAGAGCCCCTCTGTTGCTTGAGCAAGAATTAGGCGGAGAAATGAATGGTTAGGTAAGCAGAAGCAGATCCCTGGCCACCCTGGCTCTGTGGGCTGGCTGTTCTATTTGATCATTGAGGTCCACGGTGGCCCAGGGCCAAGAACAGGCTACAGGCACCCATGGATGACCTGGAGCATGAATGAGGAGTGATTACATTGCTTTCCTTTTTATTTTTTTTTTAAAGAAGAGGAAAAATAACTTTTATTTCTTTGTTTTTGTTTATTTTGAGATGTTCTCCCTGACCCTGGGTCACATCCCATGTCCTTGGGCTGTACAGGTCCACACTCTGGCCACCAGCTTAGGGCCTGAGCCATCAGGTTGTGCCCACTTTGCTTCTTCTATGCACCTATCATTACTTGTGTTTTTCAGGTGAAGATCTAAAGAGAGAGAAGAGACGTTTGCTTACGGCACAGACTACACTGATCAAACATAAAGTCTAGGTGAAAGTTGCAAGCAGTTTTGTGTCTTCTCCGAGATGGAATCGCAAGACACCTTGAGACCCACTGTCCTTTTGTCGGGAAGAAGAAACTGAGTAAGCATCTCAGTGAGAAAAATGTAGCCATGGGGTAAGTCTACACGCAATGCGCAGGTTTCTTGTGGTCGACAGGTTCATGCTGTGTCTTTGAGCAGATCAACGTCAAGTGCAAAGACAGGAAATCTAAGTTTGGTTAGGGTATAAACTAACTAGTTAGTGACTCTGACTACAGACTGTTCTGTTGCTGGTGCTCACGCACATCTGGTTTCTTCACTAAGTGCTTGTTTGCAGCAGAAACAGAACTGCAATGGAGAAGACATGTTGCATATATTCTCTGTAATAGCAGAGAGCTTGAAGAGGACCCAGGCAGAATTTGATGCAGTTCACTGTAGATTGGACTATTGCTTTCTCACATACAGCGCTATTTAACAATGAGTAACCCAGGTGTTAGTATATAAAAAAATTCTAATCACTTTATCGTCATCCATCTTTATCAACATAAATTGTATTTCTCCCCCACCCCAGCCCCTGAATTATGTGGGTATTTCTAAAAGTTGCACAGTCTCCTACCTTGGAAGAGCTATTAGGAATTTGCATACAATGCCCCTAGACCTACGTGCAGAACTGGGGACACTTGCAGAGAAAGGAGAAAGACTAGTATTGTGCCTGGAGGTCACTGGAGGGGCCTCCCTGGCGGCCTCCTCCATGACTTTGGCACTGCTGTGCAGGGTGTGGAAGCACAAGCTGGCCCACGCAATCAAATGGTTATCCTGGCATGAAATCGGTGTTGCTAATTGGCGTGCTACTTCAAAAGACCTGGAAAACAAAAGCAGATGTGAGTTTTGACATGGGCTCTGGGAGCTGGGGAAGGCAAGTTGAGGAAATATTCATTTTTTTCTAAGCAAGCCAAGTATACAACTACTGAAAACAGGTGGTTCGCTCAATGAATGCTTTTTCCAGTGAATCAGATTTTACCTGTGGGATTCTTTTCTTGGAAAACTGTCTTGAGAAACAGTTGTTTTTCTCTTTAGTGTTCTTATCATTCTTCTCTCTGTTGTTCCGTCCCAGCAAATAAAAATCCATCAGTGAGGTTCTTTCGATTTGAAGATATATAAGTTCCTCCTAGGACTCCTCTCCGAAGAGGAGCAGTAGGAACTTCACATAAAATCTGATGATTGTCTTCCTCTTCTGCCAGTAACACTGAGATGTTTTCCAGTCATGAGCAGATTTGGCGAAGCCCACTCAATTCCACATGCTCTTCAAACCTGAGGGGCTCTGAAGGCACAGGTTTTTGGAACATCTGGGTGTTGAGGATGCCAAGGACGAGAACACACAGGTTCCCACGACGAAGGGGCAGCTGTGAACTGTGAGGGGAAGAAAGACAACCAGAGTAAAATTGCGGCCCCCGGCCCACAGCAGGAGAAGCTGGTAGTGCGCCCGAGAGGTGGAAACAGCATTCCTACCATTAGTTATCTATCATCTTAGAAACCTTTGTTAAGGAGCCTGGGGCTTGGGTAAGAAGTTGAAACCCCAGAAGAAAATGATTAAGTCTTTTATTTTAAGGATCTATGAAATAGCTAATCAAAGTGCGAGTCAACTTTAGAGGGCAGATGAGAAAACAAGTCAAAGCAGTAAGTACAAATGGTATAATTTAACGCGATTGGTGACATTTATACTAAAGGGCCAGGTGAGGGGGCACGTCCTCCTTTCCATATCCTTCAGAGAGCATTTTCCTGCCATTTTTCTGGTTCCTCCTTAGTCTCCCACACAAACCAGCCTGGTCCTCTCGCCCTCTTCTGCTCTAGTACACTATCTCTGGGCAAGCCCACATACTCCATGGTGTCAGTAGCTAACTGAATTCTGAGAACTTTTTCGCCTGTTGTCCCAACTTAGATCCCTCTCTTCAGTCTCACACAGTTCATCTAACTGTCTCTGGGTCTCTCTGTTTGAATTTTCACAGAGATATTTAACCAACATTAAGACAACACACCAGTTTTGCCCAAGTCTTATCGAAGTTTGTTTGTCTTTTCTCTATGTCATGTCTTTGTGAACTGTGGATCACCCACCCAAGTCCGACGCCTTAAAGACTAGCTCACAAATTCATCTTCTCCTCGCCATACTCATGCTTCAGTTCTGATTTTACTTGTCACTGAGATTGGTATCTTCAATCTCCAATCTCATCTTCTAGTCAGTTCTTCACAGTGCTATCATGGTAATATTTATACAAGAAAAGACACACTGTGTAAAGGGGGGTTTGCTGTCATCTTAAAACTTTGATGGAGTCCCATTGCTGAGACAACGGCCACTCTGAGGAGCTATAGAACCACGAGCCACTCTCTTTCAGGGAGAGAAACGATCCCTTCAGTCCTTCATCCCTTACTCCCAGCACTTCATCTAACATATATCTACAGAAGACTGGAACCCATTAAGTCATCAGGGAAGAGGGCATTGGTGAGGGCTGGGGTGGAGGGAAAGGATGCCTAGCTTCTCTCTGTTTCTCACAGGGAGAAGAAGAGGCACTGTCCCTTAAGTCAAGGGTGATGGGGCAGAGAGAATTTTTTATGGAGCAGAAGCTCCTAAAGGAAGGACACTGGCACTTTGCTCTCCAGTTTGATGCTTATTGACCCATCCTAACTTGGAGGCCCATCCCAGGGATCCAGAGCACAGCACAAGAGAGAGTTCTCAGGAGAACTTGATTTGCATCCCCTGGAGTTGCCAAGATGTGTGAAGATAGAGGAGTAGTCTGAAGATAATTTCAGATGGAGGAAAAGAGGAAACAGCAGACCAACCTGAGCTTCCAGCAAATACACACACATGAGCAAATGCCTGCCTCAGACAAAAGGCTGACTGTCACCACCTCTCAGGTATCCTGACCCACCGAGAGTAATAGACTGGGGTATACTTTTAGAGGCAGAAGCTGGAGAGGTATCAAAAGAGGTGGTCTCCAGAACACCTCGCCCATGACTAAAATTCACAGTACAGAGAATCTCCAGAGCCTTCCAAAGGAATATGAAAGCACATCCACAGAAGAACCTTTCCCCCTTTTCTTTAATCATTGCTTCTTTTAAATCATGTCCTGAAGGAGCCAGAAGTGGAAAGATAAGTGATGGAGTAGACCCTGACTGCATGACTGCAGGTCCCACACCCCAGATCAGGAATGAGCTGACGGAACAAAAGAATCTCCAGGTTGAATGTGAGATTGGTGCTTTGATTTAGACTACTGGATTTTTTAATGTCTGCAAACCAGTCAGTTGTCAGTGGAAGACAGTGCTCACAGCTGAACATGACTGGAAACCTGCAGGTTCTTCTAGAGATATGATCAAAGGTTAGGAAAGAGCGTCCTGGCAGAATACATTTGAAAGAAGTGCTGGGGTGGGGCAGGGGGATCAAAGGCCTGTCTCAGATTCATTTGGAAGTCAAATGTACCATGTCACTCCTCAGCTTAAAACCCTCAGTGGCTTCCAAACATAACTCTAATCACGTAAGCGTAAATGCTTTTTGAAAATAAACAAATGAGCACATATATGTTATAAAAACCAACAAACGAAAAAGCTTACTCCTAGACACATTTTCTTGGCCTACAAAAGTTTAAGAAATTACAAAGATATTTTACTATTGTTGTTAAATATGCTTTGAGAATACTAAGTAGATCATGAATTGGTCATTTCTTATCTTCCTGGCTCCATTCAGCAGCCTCATAAATTGTCTATACCTATGGCTATAACTTAGTCCATGTCCTTATCAGTAGTTTATTCTGTCATCAGTGAAAAGACAGGGAGAGATGATTTTTGTTAACAGCTTTCATTACCTAAGTGCTCATAGAATTCTTTTTGACATATTCAAATCAGCAACCAAAAAAGATAAGGAAATGAAATGTAGTTAGATCAGTATATAGTTCTTGATAGCTGCAAAGTTATATAGATATTTCTTTTCATATAAGATCTTCCCTTTTGTGTCAGTTCATCTCAACTTTGCTTCTGAAAATCTTCCTGAAATGTGGCTGCAACTAATTTCTGGCCCAGATGGTTTTCTCTGAAGCTGGAACCTAATGGGTCCTTCCATGGCCGCCATAGTGAACTCAGTGGCCAAACCACTAACTTCAAGATGCCCACCCAAGGCATGGAAAAGCTTCCTAGAAAATTCTTTCCCCTTTTGACAAAACCTCACCTCCATACTGGATGCAAAATCTTATTTTCATAATAGAAAAAAATGAATATTTTTTTTCCTTTTTGCATTCCTATCTCAATAACCCTGCAGATAGTATCTTGGGCTGTCTTGAGAGAAACTCTTGGAAATGCAAAATGGGAAATTTTTTTTTAATTAGCATGTTACAAATGTGAGCCATGAACTGAATCAGATTCTCTGCTTATAAGAGATAAAAAAATATGATCCCAGCTTGTAAAGTGCACCTTTTGGTGGGGATATAAGTAAACAGATGGCTGTAATGAAAAATGAAAAACAGAGATGGACTCAAACATTCCATAGTTCCTCCTTACTCTGTCTTTATTTTGTGATACATTGAACACTGATTGAACAATGGAAAAAATCCAAAATTTAGATATATTTAGGCTTAATTAGAATTTAGTTGGCAAATAATATATTAGGGAAGGCCAATAAACATACCCTGGACTCTTATACTTTGGAAAGCATTGGTTTCATGGCCCACAGGGTGATGAGTAGTGGGAGGTGCCAGGAGATGTCTCTTTTTCTAAACGGAACATTTCAAAAAGATACTAAAAATCCACTGCTTTGTAACATTTTGAAATAAATGTGTTACATATAAATCAGAATCTACACCTCTGAAAATGAACAATGGCTACAGACTTAATAGCTTTCATCAGGAAAATTGGTGAAAACTATTATCAAAACGTTAAGTGCAAAAACACATTGCAAAGTAGCTTTATAATTTTAAGCAGGACAGGGTGATGCTATCTTCATTAAAAAGGATTGATCAAAACTAATTTCTTATGTAGTTTTACCAAGCATTATGTTGCTGCAATAATAATGATTCAAATAAAAATAGAACTATCTAGTCAGCTAGAGTCTCTGCTGATTTCTAAAGCAGAATCTCACACAAATATGTGCATTCCACACATACACACATACAAATAAGTTAACTGTTGGGATATTCATGCCGTGGGGTTTGTAAAGCCAGAATTATTTGCTTAAATCAAGTAATTCCCTTTATAGCCTCATTTTTTAAATGCTCTACTGACCAAAATCATGTTTAACTTCATGACTTTTTAAGAAATGGTCCACAGGAGCTAAGTTCGCTACAGTGTTCACTTGGTTATAAATATAAATAGCATAATCATATAACTCATAAGTACTTTCAATGAAAAATGTACATAGATGTTTGGTACTGACTCAAAACTAGGGGAAAGCAGCTCTTCAATAATTCACAGTGGGAGAGCATAAGATTTAGAAGTTCATTGCTGGTCATTTTACAAGGTTAATGATGCAACTTTGGTACTGGGTCTTGTAGATCTTTCCCCAGGATCAGTCCTCCATGTGTTGAGACTTGTTAGTGGTAAACTAACAAGTGGTAAAAAATTCCAATCAGGAATTGTTATCAAATGAGTATAGACTCCCTTTGAAGGCTTTGCATATTATTACAAATAATCTAAACATGAATACAGTACAGAATTGAATGAAATGTCCTAAAATTGATGTCTTAGCCTCTTCTGAATTTTATATGTTGGGCTTGTGTTTACTCCTGGGTTCTGACCATCATTTAATCCTTCCAATAAGACTTGGACTGAAAGCTAAGTCTTCTTGCAAAGTTGAAAGTTGAAATACAGAAATCTGGCACCAAATATCTCCTAGCACTCCATTTAGTAATCCTCATGATTTGTCATTGCAAATTGTCCATCAACAAGAAGACCTTGTAAACTGAGCGGCAGGTGAGAGGTCACAAGGTATACGTAGGCACAATTCCTGTCCATCTTCTTCCC
This sequence comes from Solenodon paradoxus, assembly GCA_004363575.1. NCBI lineage: Eukaryota > Metazoa > Chordata > Mammalia > Eulipotyphla > Solenodontidae > Solenodon > Solenodon paradoxus. Next base: position 2,538,164 of record RJWH01000005.1, read on the forward strand.
TCATGTGGAGGGGCCTGAGTGCAGCTGAAATGTGGTAATACCACAGGGAGCAGTGACAGTGAGTTCCTGGATAAGCTCAGAGTTGGAAAACATAGAATGGGGTCATAGCAAGTTACACACTTGTAGCAGCAAGTTTTAATGTCAGGAAATATTAGATTCTGAAAACTCTAAATCTTAGGTAAGTTCTGAATGATGAGCTAGTTTGAGGTTAACAATAAATTTAGCAAGATTTATTTTCTCTTCCTCAGTTCATCCCTCTCCTGATCCACCCCAAGTTCTGTTGCCAGTGTATCACCTTGAGCCCCACTCACTGCATCCTGAACTCTCTCTCTCTCTCTCTTTCATTCACACACCAGAATACATTTAAGAAACACAGTCTGGACCATCTTTACCAACTGTTTCTTGTCCACTTTATACAAATCTTTTTTTAAAGAACATTTGATCTATTTTAGAGATGAGACAGTCTCTGGCTTGTATGTGTCTACAATCTTCTTGATAGTAGTCAAGGAAGCCAAACTCTGGAAACAGCTTAATTCTCATAAAAGCAACAATAATTTTGTTGAGATTGTCAATTCATCAGAAATTTGTTCGTCTACAACGAGTTGGTTAGGGCACTGAGCTGACTGTGTCTGAAGCTGATCGGGCTGGAGCAACCAGCAGGAGAGAACCCCTGGTTCACCTAGATTTACAGTATCCCCAATCTCTCCACAAAGGTAGGACCATAGACACAAAGGAATGGAACACAGAATGACTGAATCATAAGAATATCTATGACTGGAACTTGTTTTCTGTCTCCCCAAAGCCAACCAGCAAAGTTTGCCTTTCAGGTGCATCAGCAGAAAGGCCCATCTCAAAAACACAGTCCCTTTCTGGCAGGTCTCCCTTTGGCATTTCAAACTCTGACACCCACAACCTTGGAACACAGACATTTCATTTTTCAAAAGCTGGCTAGGAATTGTAGAGATGGAGAATTCATCTTGAGTTTTGCACGTAGAAGGAGTTGAGAGAAGGGTGGGGTTCAAGTGTGTGAGCATATGCTACTTTTACTCCCTGATTTCTTGGAAGACGTCACGTAGTCACTGATTCCAAGGCCTTCAGAAATATCTAGGTGTGGTTGCTCCAATGAATGGGCTGTCCTTGAGTTGGTTTCTGGGAAACCTTCTGTTTAGTTCAGTACAAACCAAAGTACATGACACAAGCAGTGTCTTTAGGAGAGATAACCGCACAGGATTATGATAATTTGAATTTAGTTTAGGAGGTAGTTGCAGATTTCAGTTTGGATGTTCAGGTTGGGTCCTATTGCAGAATTAGGGATTTCTACTGGGTTGCCCTGCAGATCAGGACTTCAAACTCCCTCACATAGGGGCGTTTTTCAAAGCTCAATAGTTCGAATTCCATTTTCACAATTTCTGACATTCTGATCCACATTCACAATGGAATTTACTCAATGGTTTTTAGCATCAACTCACTATTATTTACCTAGTCATTTTTAATACTCATCTTTTACAATGTAAAACTACAGAAAAAACTTAAAGACACTACCCTTGCTATTATATCTCTTGATTTATTTTTCCAATACACAGTAATAGGACATGTCTATTAAAATAAGCATGCCCATGTATTGCCTAAAATAATGTCACATGCCAACAAAGCTACCTGTCACACTCTTTAGGAACCATTGTCATCAAGTGTGTTTCTCAAAGATCACATCTCTGTAGTTCTCTGCTGCTGATGTCTGTGATCTCCAAATGGAGAGAAGATTTAAAATGTAAGTGTCCCCTGAAGATTGCTTTGATTAACTCAAGTAATTGAAAGGTGTTTATGAACAGTATCTTACCTGAGAGAAACTCTTGGAAGAACAAAAGCTTGGGCACAAGTCAGTGGTAAGATGACCTAAAAATGGAGGTTAAAAGCAGCTAAGATATGCTACAACTTCTTAACTATTTTTGCCTCAAGTCAGAGGACTCAAAGCAGGAAACTTTTGTTCCATTAACTGACAGGTATTTGCAAACTGTTCAATATAAAAAGAAAGTGATATATTAAAAGCAGCTGTGGTGACTTTGTAACATGATTACTGATGACTCAGATGAGCTACTTTTCCCAAATGTATCTTTCCTGAAAATTTCTGAGATGAGAGGGTCATAAGAATAGATTCTTGAGACTTGAGATCCACATCATATGTGGAGATAAAACCTTGAAGTCTTTTAAAGAGATGTTTTAACCAAGCCTGCAACTATGTAAACCAGTTCTCTATAATATGTGAGTGTGTGTGTATGTGCATTACTAAAGCTGAAACACTAAATTGCCAGAGACTGCAGCCTTTGATTACTGGTGCATGATGTGGTAGGAGCAGTAATTTTAGGACAGAAAAGGAATTTTGATACTCATCATGTATCATGTATTTCGTTTTGACAAGCCATGTAAATTCTGCTTCTTCATGAATGAAGGGAATTTACAGAGTTATATGGGTTAAACAGAATAGAGAAATTACAGTGCTTTCAAACTGCAGGGCATTGTTATCACATCAACTCTTGTAACAGTCTGAATAACTAATAGTCGATGTCACTAATCAACCCCAAACCTCAGGGGCTTAAGAAACTTTGTATTTGAGACTCATGACAGTGTCCACTGCAGGTTGGTGAAATGGAAAATGGGAGGGTGGACTTTGCTCAGGTGTCACTTAGAAGCCCAGGCCCCTTCCCTCCTGTTGCTCTGCTTTCTTTTCTGAACTTGGAGTTTTCTGCAGTCAGGCACTCACACAGGAAACAGAGGGAATATGGAGAAACAACTGCTCTTAATTGTTTTGGTGTGAAAATGACTCACACACAAAGAGTTGGAAGATACAGTCTGACTGAATAAGAGCATATCACAGACTGTGGTGAATTCTCGAAGCCAACTAAGCCTGATATTACTAATTAATTGCATTCCTCTGTAGAGGAATTATTTTATGCCTGTTATACTCTGTTTAAAATAGAATACATGTGGACTATGATGAAACCAAACAAATGAGCATCCCCACAAAGCTTACAGAAGACAAGACACTGGCTACCAAGGAATCAGGACAGGTGGTGAGGACAGAGGAAGCAAGGTGCTGGTACACAGCACTGGAGCACCTGCGGTGGGTATGGTGTGAAGTGCACATACACTGATATGTAAGTTCACTGTTAAAATACATATGTCAGTAATGTCAGCAAAAGAAACAATAACATTATTTTTAAAACATCGTGTAGAAAGGACATGTTCCCTTTGAGGAATGACAATCTGTCAGAGATCACAATGAACAAGTTGCGGTGAAAGTTCAAAAATATTTAATCTTTCTGTTCAAGCGTCAAGCTATTGATCACAAGGGAAGCTTATGGAGCTGCTGAGTAAAATAAAATAAAGAAACAAACAAAAATCCTCTGCGTGCAATATGACAATAAGTATTATGTGTGTCATTTAGAGAGCTAGGCCATTTGCCTCTTTTTCAGTCAGGATCCACTAGTGTGCATGTACACTCCAGTGAGAAACAGTCCTACAGCTACTCAGTGGCTAAGGTGTGTTATTTCCTGCTCGTGTTTTATGGTTAGCAGAGATCGTAGTCACTAGTGGACCCAGGACCCAGGATCTCTCTCCACACATGCTTCTATAATCACCAGGGCAGGAAAATGAGGACAGGAGTTTTTAAAGATTCTCTCTGGAAGAGGCATACATCACTTCTACCCACATTTCTTAGTCAAAGGTGTCACGTGGACATGCCTAACTTCAAAGGAGACAGAGCAACACCAAGTGGGAGATAATCAGCACTTAGTTAAATGGTCCTCATTCACATACTTGCTCTTACACCTTATTAGGAGAAACAGCAAGTGAATGAGGATGAGGCAATGGAGAGACGAACATCAATCTGTTCCCTGATGACTTGGGGGCACTTCAAACTTTGTTGATAGCAAAGATCTCTTGTATCATCAAAAAAAATTACAAATAGTGTTGATATTCTATTACCCTTGAACACCAGCACCTAAGTGATATACAGTCCTAGTTATTTTAAACAACAGCATTGATGAATCTCAAAAGATTCATGCCAGGCAAAAAGAAGTCAGATACAAAAGACTCTATACCACATGATGCCATTTATATGAAATTTCAGGAAAGACAAAATGATAGTGTCAGAAAGTAAGTTAGTGATTGCCAGGTACCAGTATATAAGATTCACTGCAAAGGGGCGTTCAGATATTTTTAAAGTGAGTTAGTGATTGCCAGGTACCAGTATATAAGATTCACTGCAAAGGGGCGTTCAGATATTTTTAAAGTGATGGACATATTATGTTCCAGATGGTTGTGATGGTTACATCACTGTATACATTTGTGAAACTCATCAAATTTGTACTCTTAAAACTGGTGAATTTTACTGCAGATAAATTGTATTTCAGCAAGAAGTATTTTAGAGACCTGGTAAGTGCATATATTTGTAGGCATTGTTTTAAACTTTTATCACTTATTAGCATATATTCTATGTTCTTGGAAACTTCCACTTAGTGTTTTAAATTGGAATCTCTTAATTTAAGAGAAATATGATTTCTCTTTGTTTTAATTAGCTATGACAATGGGGGAAATCTAAATTGTTTCTGATCACACATTTTCTGTGTCAAATCAGAGTACTGGTAGCCCAATAAAAATGACCTCCAACTTTGCTACTCTCTAAGCCTAATGACACACACTCACTGTCAATACTCATCTGTCAATTGATTGCAACTATGTCGCACATCTCCTGAACTCTACTCTAGGATAAAGATCATTTCTTATACCTCTATAACTGAAAAGTGCTATACATTTGACAGAATGAGTGTGAAATACAAAAGTGTTCATTCTATCAAATTTTTCTTGAATTAGCAGGTATTTGGATTTCCCTGACAAATAAATTTGTCTGTAAACCAAAGGTGGCTCTCGGTTCCCCTTGTAAATATCATTATAATTAAGGTATTTCATATGTTGATCTTTAACATTTCAACAAATTCATATTCCACTGTATGATGAGACCCCAGGGTCCTTTCTAGGTGCTTCAAAGAGCATCACGTAATTTAATAATTGAAATCAGTTTTAATTTATAGAATGTTATAATAAGATGGAGTCTTAGAAATTTATACATATTCAACTCCTTACAATATTAAAAATGAGAAAACTGACCTAGAGGATTTCAATGACTTTGTCTAAAATGCTATAGTGACAAAGTGAGACTTAAACCAAGAACGATTGAAATTTGCTCTGGTCTTTTTAACATGACAGGAGGCCTCTTCTCAGTTGAATTAAAATAAAATAAAATAAATGCATGGATACTTTAAGAGGGATGGGAGGTGGGCGGTCTTATTTAAAAAACAATGACTTGGTAGAGTGGTTCTCAGGCAAAGATTTTGTTTATCAGCATTGGCAAGTTTTGTAAAAGAAAAAAAAAAAAAAGACCGAGCTCTCCTTCAATCTACAGGATAAAAACCTCTAAGGTAGGGCCCAGAAATGTGAAATTAAAAAAAATTTCTATCATGGATTCTGATATGTCTCTAGTTAAAAGCCACAGAAAGCCGGAAAAAAAAAAAATTGGACTTTGATTTCAGTGATTCTGGAATGGAAACTGAGATCATCCACGCATTGTGTCATCTTGAGCCAATTGCTTAGCGGCTCTGAGTTTCAAATTCTTTATCTTTAGAAAAGGAGGTAACAATAGTAACTCTACAGAGATAATAGATGGTGCCTGGCACAGAGTACATACTCGGTAAATGTTTTTATATTTCAACCTTTAAAAGACTGGAAATTCTCACATTCTTGTCTAAAAAGAGATCATGTTTGCCAAGATAGTCGAAGGCAGGGACTCCATGGTCAGAGAACCTGAATTTCAAGTCCAATTCTGACATTTAATATTTATCAGGGAAATTATTCAAATTTTCTATGCCAAGCATTTTCTTCCCCATAGGGTGACAACAACATAGTGGTTGACATGTAGTCAATACACAATAAAATAATATCTGTTACTGCTAGTATTATTATTATTTTGAAGTACCACTCCATTCTGACATCGCATGTGCAGATTTTACCAGTTGAATCTTCTTCATTTTGTTGAGATTAAATGGAAGCAGCTCTTCAGGTGCTGAATAAGACATCATAAAGTGGCATAAATGATCATTAAAATCAATTCTATGATACACCTAAATTTGTATTGGTGTATAATTTGTATACAATGAAATACAAAGATTTTAACTATACAGATCAGTTAGTTCTCTAAAGCGCCTACACTCATTCGATATAATTCTCCATCAAGATATGAAACATTTTCTTTACTCCAGAAAGTTTCCACATGCCCCTTCCTAGTTAATCCCACCTCTCGGTGCCTGAAGGTCCGGTAATCATCCTGATTTCCATGATGTTGAATTAGCCTGCTTTTTCTGAACTATCTATAAATGAACTCATCACTTGTGTACTCTTTTGCAATTGATGTCTTTCACTGAGCATAATGCTTTTGAAATTCAACCATGTTGTTACAAGTATTGGGAGTTTATTTCTTAATATGCTTTTAATTGTTGAGTTGAAAGATTGTTTCACCGACTCCACTAGTTCTGTAAGTCATACACCAAAGAAATAACCTACATAATCAACTTGAAAAAAAAGAAATACTGGCAGTTATAAAGACAGCATTTGCTGATGAATCATTGTCAGGTGATGGCAGGAAGAGTAAAACATGGTTACATTAAAATCTGGCACTTGCTTATTTTGTCATCTCAGAAGGGAATAAGAGATCCATCTTGGTTTGATAACCTTATTCTGCTCTTATATATTCTTGCAGATCTCTGTAAATTAAAATTTGGCTCTACTTAGTCATGAATACCTTAACTATATTCTCAAAATGAGAAAAACCCACATTTGAAAACTTTCCTAGTTTCAGCGCACTCCAATTTGCAGGCCCTATATGAACATTTGTGAGCAATATATTAGATCTTTTATATTTATTTTAAAAATAAGAAGAAGATCTTGAGTTTCGCTATCATTTATGATGTGGATTACCACATTCAGAAATTAAGGGAAGCGGGAGGGAGAGGAGATCCACCATCCAGAGATACAGTGTTTTTAAAATATTATATACTATGTGGCATTTATGTCTGCCTATGTTGAAAGTATTTATGGCTTTTATGGTCTAGTTTAGTTAAATCAATCATCACAAAATACTAGCTTAAAATTAATCCCGCAAACAGTGCATAATGAACAATAACTGTAGTAAACACAAGGAAAGATGGCAGAACTAATTTTCTCTTTGTAGTATAGGCTCTTTGTCAGTCACATTATGAGTTTCATAGAAGAATAACATCTTCACACCTGAAAGGACCTGGATAGAAAACACTGGACATTATCCAGAAGACTATTTGAAATTGGGACCTACTTTGATTATCTTTAAAGATGAACCTTGGCCAAAACTGATGTCTAACCTTGGGAAGTTAGCTAATAATAATATCAAGGTCAGCAAGACATTTAAAAGCATTGCCTATTTTATCCTTAATTCATCCTTTAAAATGTTGCTTTTCAAATATTTTATTCTGTTTTTGTTCTTGTTTTAACATAAACTATTGATATGTTACATAATTTGTGAATAAATACACATTTATTGGAGATAGTGAAATATTTTATTGCAGGGTGAATAATGCAGTATAATGCAACATTAAGCTATTTCTGGGTTTGCTCTTCACAATATAGTACTTTTCAACCTCTAAATTGCAAAGCGAACAGCAATGAGTCTAGAGAAATAGTTCAACTATGGGATCAAGTTTGCTACATTCTAATGACAGGCATGGTTTGGTCTCAAGAGGCTGCTTTACTTGATAGCTGTGCTTCTGGAACTTGTTTAACTGTAACAAAAGGTAGCCATTTAAATGATCATCATGCCTTATAAAGTAATGAAAGATACTTTTTGGGGAAATATTCTTCCATTAATTCGTAGAGTCCCTTCTTATTGCAATATGTTGAAGATTCAATAAAATCTCTTTAACGTGCCCAACTTTGTAGAGTCACAAAAATATGTTCTGCTGTTTTGAAGCTTAAATGTATTCCCACCTTCATGAGCTTGTTTGTTGTTTTACTGGAAGGCTTAATAGTGGGAAGAGGAAAAAACTAGAAAATAGAGACAGAAAAAGGAAGTTTCTAGATACCAAAAATGAAAATGGTATTATTTTCAGATAGTTAATAGTAGTATATACTAATTCTCTATTTTCTATGGTACTTTTCCTCCAAAAAATTAGAGCACTGTATAAACTACTTAAGTTCACTTGGAGAATCAGCATCAAAACTTAGGACAGAGGCTACCTCCTGATTAGTTTTTATTGACAATTGCCTTTGTGACTTATATACCTGGTTAGGTAGGATAGAACTAATTAGGGTTTAACTATTCAGTAAGAAAAGAGAGGGAAAGTTTTAATGTGAAGAGGAAACAATAATGAAGAGAGAGACAGAATAACAGAAAAATCAAAAGCAAACATCGCAGGCTATTTTCCAGCCAACTTTATTTCCTTCTGTCGCTTGCCACCTCTACAAAATTTAATTGGTTTTCATCAGGTGGTGTCCAGATCTCAATTTGGTGATTATCTTCTGCCTGTTCAGTGTTCCCAGTAGTTTCAGTTTTCTCTTTATTTCCCCCCACCCAAGTGCTACCACTTGGTGGAACTGAGTTTATTTAAATGATGAAGTTTTTACTGAGAAATGTTATTTTTTGTGCTCACATTATAGACTAAATATTCCCACTACACATGCCTGAGACCTTCTCATAAATATTCTCCAAATATTATTCTATAAGTGGATATGAAACTAGCCTTAAAAATGCTTCCAAAATTCAGATTTGTGTGGATGTGTTTCTGTAGTATGGATATTTTCCTGGTAAGGTTCCTGAGCACGTACTTTTAGAAACCAGTCCTGGCTGGATTTAAGTGCTTATGTTGATAATATTGTTGATAATATTATTCCTAATTTTTTCATGCATTATATATTTAGTCTCCCCAATAGGTTTGTAATCTCTTAAGGACAGAAACTGTAACTTTTGTTTCCTTCAGTGATATTTACTCATGGAAGCCCTTCTTAACTGGTGTGATTATAGGTCAGAGTCCTTGCCACTGCTCAGAACGCATGCTGAGCTCCCATGCACAGTACGTTTAGATGGCAGTTAGCACTCATCTTTATCATGGATTCATTCAGTCAACTAATATTTCAATTCATTGGATTAATTTAATTCAATTAATATTTTGACCTCCTACTACACACCAGAAGCTGCTTTAAACTTAACAGTAAACAAAAATTCCTGGCCTCATGTGGCTTTCATTTTAGTGGGGGAAGAAACTATAGTAAACAAAATAAATAAACAAGATATTTAGTTAGCTGGGTGCTAAGTGTTAAGAGAAGCAAAGCATATACAAAGTGACATCAGAATAAAGATTAAGAAAATGAGTGGGCAAAGCATGAAACAGCCAGGAAGGAAATGTTCTCTTCAGAAAAGAACAAGTGCAAAGTTCTAAGATAAGAGATAGACTGGTTTGTTTAAGAAAGAGTGAATAGGTCAATAGAGCTGGAGCAGAATGAGCTCCCTAGAAGAAGAGCTCAGAAATGTAATGAGTCCAATAGAGAAGGCCGCTGGAGGTGGTTGTGAGAGTTTTCTTTTTTTCCAAGGAGACAGAGAGCTATTCCAGCTTGTTGCCACTTCTGTAACAAGGTACCATAAATGTGCTAGTTTAAGCAGCAGAAATGCATTGTCTCATAATTCTGCAGACTGGAAGTTCAGATTTAAAGTATCGGTAAGGTTGATTTCTTCTGAGTACTACGAGGAAGAAGGTATTGCAAGTCCCAGTGTTGGTTTGTAGTGACCTTCTTCATGGTCACATAACACTCTCCCTATGTGTGTCTATCTCCACATTTCTCTTTTCAATAAAGACACCATTATTGGTTTAGGACCTACCCTAATGACCTTATTTCAACATGGTAAAGATACTATTTCCAAACAAGGCGATATTCTGAGGAACTGGAGGGTAGGACTTCAATGCACAGTTTAATCCATAACGGAAACCTGGAGACTCTGGAGTATGAAGTGCATAAATTAATTCTATTTAGAAGAATTCTTCTAGCTTTGGTGCTGAGAATAGAAATGGGGACATTAGGTAGGAAGCTGTTGCAAGAAATTGGTGAGAAATTATGGTGGTGGTAATGGAAGTGTTAAAAACAGTTTGATTCTGAATATATTTTGAAGGTGAGCCAATAGACTTTTCTGTTGGATTGGATGTAGCATGAGAGAAAAAGGATTCAAGAGTAACTCCCAGTTACCTTTCACAGGACTAGGGATAACTGCAAGTGGAACAGGTTTGGAGAGGAATAAAAGACAATATGGGTCATGTTGTGTTTGAGATGCCTATTACATATCCAAAAGCAACTGTCAAATTACAGCTCGATGAACATGCCTGGAGTTCAGAGGTGGTTCATCTTAAGCACACGGCTAGTGCTTAAAGCTGAGATGTTGGAATGTGAATAGAGAAGAGGCTAAAGCTCTACGTCTCTGGATACTTAAATTGAGGTTGAAGGATATGAAAAGAAAGCAGCAAGGGAGACTGAGAAGTAACAGCTAGAAAAGTAGTAAGAAAGCTGGTCTAGTGTGGCATACTGGAAGTTGAGAAAAGAAAATTATTCAAGAAATCCACACAGTTAAGTGCTCCTAGGAAACCAAATCATCTGAGAATGAAGAGCTGATCCTTTCAGGCAAAGTGGGGTCCTTGGTGACCTTGACAAGGGTTTTGATGGGGAAAGCAGTCAAAAGTCTGCTTGAAATTGATTCAAGTTAAGAATGGTGGGCCAATAAGTATGGATTATATTGAGAGGTCTTATTGTGAAGGAAAAGAGAGATATGGGGCAGTGGTGGGAGGGGTGATGATGAGAAACTGCCGTCTGCTTATTTTCTAATAGAAGAGGAAACTGATGATGCAAGCGAGAGGAAAGTACTGATCTTCGAATTTTCATTTTTAATTTGAAATGGGATAATATTTTTCCAATAGTTTTGTTATGAAGATTAAATGAAGCAAAAGCTGTCAAGTACTTTGAACGATGTTTCAATATATACAATATATACAATAATTTTTGAAAATTGTATGTAGCCATATGTGTGTATGTAAATATACAACCCATGGTTATTTTATACACTAAACACATAGAGACCTTGTGAGTTAACCTATAGTTCCATGAGTCTGTAGAAGATGGATATGGTGAATTTTTGTATAGGCAGCTATTCATTGTTGAAAAGAGAAGCAGCTATGACAAAGGAAAAGGATTAGAATTTACTAGCCTATCTGTCCTTGGGCATGCTATTTAACCTAAGTCTCAGTTTCCTGGCCTATGAAATGAGTATTAAAATTCATGTCTCAAAGTGCTCATCTAAGAAGTGAAAGCTTCTATGAATGTTTCAACTTACACGAGACATTCAATATGCTTTTTCTGAATTACTGAAGTCAAGCTACCCAGTTCAGTCTATTAATCTTATAGATTTCAAAGTGATCAGTGTTTTTAAAGGTGCTTTTCTGAACCTATGTAATTTTAAGCATTTAAAAATAGCAATAATTTAAAGAAATCCTGCTCTTCATCATGCCTTTGAAAGATAGGGCAAATCTTGGCATTCTGAGAAATATGCTTATATAATAATCTACCACATTCTTGGTGTTAATAAAATAAATCAGATGATTCTTCTTCTTTGTAGTTCATATGACAGGTTTTTTTCTTCTAAAACAAAGTTTTATGTTAAATGGGAGGGCCTCTATCAGTCTCTGCTATTGAAGACATTTGTTAATAGTATTTTTCTATGAAGAGACTACTTCTGCATTTCCCATGCCCTAGGGAATAATGGCTCCCTTTAAGTTATGCTCAGTAAATTTGTTAGCTGAGCAGAAGTGTGGATTTTCAGAGGCCCCAGCAATTATGTATCTAGGAATCAGAAGAATGCAGGCAGTAAGCATCTCTCTGAACAGTAAGCTTTATAGAAGGTCAGGGATAGATAGGATTCTGAAAATCAGTCAGCCCATCCACAAATTTAAATTAGTTTAAAAAAAATCACCGTTTTTTTAAAACTTACTGTAGAGAAGAAAGCCACAATAATTATAATGGTGGCTGAGATTGTATTCTTAAGAAAAGTATTTTCCTTTCCTTTTAACTTTGATGATTTTTTTTCTTTGAGATGTTTTTAAAACCTCTATATCATGCAAATAGTCAATCAACATCACTTTTATAAGATGGAATGCATATGTATGTAGTCTAGTTTTAGATAGACATTTACTTAAGATAATTTGAAACTTAGGTATTTAAATTTATTACTTCCATTTAAGAACTAAGAGCTTTTCTTTGAGTCACAGTTGAGAGACTAAAGCTAATGTCTTCTTGCTACATTACTCATGAAAGATAATTAACTTACCTTGATGCATGTTTTATTAGAATAATAAGTACGTTTCCACGTTCAAATTTTTTCAAGTGTTAACTTCCTTTTATGACTAAACTAGTCATAAGGTTTGGAAGAGACAAGTCAACGTGAATGCAGCCTACTGATGTGATGGTCATTTGAACAAGCACCTACATAATAGAGCTAAATGAGGAAACTTTATTTCACATGTAGCTCAGTTTCTGCGAACTTCAGTCATGAAAATGTCAGTAATATTGGTAATAAAGTAACTGAAGAAAACATTAGGAGATAGTTTTCCATGGATTTTTTGTGTTTCTGCATATCTTGGAATTAGAGGCACTCATCTATTTGTAATTGACTTTATTGGAAGAATATTTCATTTTGACGTTAACTTGGTTCAAAGTATACATGATAGAAAATTTATATCTGTATATAGTACAGTCAGTTTATCACTATTTCCTTTTTCTCCCCTTCACTTTACAACTACTCCCCTTTACCCTGTTCCCCGCATGCCTCTCCCATCTCTTCCTGTATTCTTTGACTTGACTGTTTATCCCCCACCAAGTCCGTCATTGTGTTGCTTAACTCATATGTGTATAGAGATAGAAAGCAAACAAATGATATAAATTAAACAATAAGAGACTTTTAAAAAGAGAGAACTCATCAATTTTTTCTTCTGGACTATCTTTCCAAGGATGCTCTTTTTTTTTTTTCAAGCAACCTTTGAAAATAGAGATATTGTCTCTTCCTAGAGCAAATAAGTTGGTTTGGAAGATGGAGATAGTGTTTCCTAGGATAAAGGCTTACTGCCCAGTATAGAACATGTGGGTTCCTCCCCTGTAATGCACGCTTCTGCACAAGCAGTTGTCCCCTGTCCCACTTTGTAGCTCCATGTGGAAACTGAGACTAGGGGAGCCAGTACAAACAAATTCTGGTACTCAAAGATTGCAACTCCTGAGAGTTGCAGAGTCCTATGTCACTGACTCAGGAGTCTTTGGTCTTCTGCCAGCATTCATGAGACTATTACAGACTTATTTCTTAGCTTGTAAATGAGGCAAATCTCAGATCCTTCACTATTTTTGAAAATCACATCCTCTATACTGGAAGGGTACATAGATAGATAGATAGAGACTTTGAATTCAAATGATTGATAGATCAATATGGATTGAGATTTTTGATATAACAAAACTAGCAACTTTTTTAAAGGGTGTATTTACCACCAGTACATCTTAGTCACTAGATTACAGGCTTTAAATATGAAAGAACTATGTTTTAATTTCTGAATCCATAATTCATTGCTCTGTAACTAATATGATAGGTTCAGTAAATATTTATGGGACCAACACTGAATAAAACAAGTTCTTATAGAATAACATTTTAATGCCATTTCATATTTCATTTGATAATTATTAGTTTTTAAAATTACATGGTGGTATCAATATTTTGAATAGCAACAAAATTTTTCATTTTCTGATAATTTTATCAAAAATTATGGTTTCCATTTTGTTTGATTATCAAGCTGTGTTACATTTCCAAATGTATTTTAATTACATCCAGCCACATGGGATAGAGTAAATCTGTCAAGTTAAGGCATTTTACATCTCTGTTAGGGTTTTATGCTTATAAAGCAGTCAATTGGACAAAATGAGGTTTAAAATAATTTTCAACTTAAAGAATCTATGAGTGTCTGATACCAAATTCCTGTTTTTCTCCTATAAATTAAATATTAATATTTACTTAAAGGGATTCTCTTTTTAATTCACATTTTCTGAGATTTACTTTTTCTTTTTAGAAAACCCTACCTGTTTCTTCTGGGAATAGAAAAAAATCATATACCATGAGGGAGAATTATGTCAGTTCCAAGTATTATAGTTTGCAGTTTTTTGTAGATCTGAGGCTGGCAGCCTCTCTCACAGCCCATTGCAGACAATTCACTGAGCTCTGGGGAATCAGTTGCTCTGTGGGCATGGGGCCAGATGGAGGTGAAAGATGGAGTGAGAATTAGGAGCTCTCCGTACAGAACTTCCATCAATTTTCTCTCTCACCTTAACATTCTTGGAATAATAGAGCACTAAAAATTACTTCAAATAGTCCATTTTTTAGGTGAATGAAAAAAATCATCATATTATTGGTGGAAAGGAAAAACATAGAGCTTAGAATCAGGTAGCTCTCATTTTTAGTCTGGTAATTAAAGCTATGCCCCAAGGCTACATGAGAGTGAAATGTGACCATTATCTGTTGTGGCCTCCACACGTGAGTCCCATGTAAAAAAGCTCAGAAATTTTAATTGAGGCTATTGTTATTTCATTTATTATTCATGTTCCAGGTAGGCAAGCCAGAGAAAAATGTATTTCTCCTCTCCTGGCAAGGGCTTGGGTAGGAAAGGGATTGGGTTTGGGTACAATAGGAATAACAGCGGTGCATGATAGACTTTCTATAAGAGAATGTTCTCAGCTAAGGTAATGTCTCCACATCTGGATGTCCTCATTCTATTTCTATGTTCTTGTTAAATGTGCTTGTAACACAATAATTCTCATAAAAATGAATCATTTCACAGGTGTTTCGAATCTGAAAATAATGAAGAAGAGGACCTGGGTTCTGCCTCAGAATTCCCTGTGGGCTATCCAAGCATCTTTCATAAATTGTGTTCTTAAATGAGCGATAATTGCATTAACTGCGCGATAATTGCATTAACTGCATTAGATCTTAATACTTCTACTGGAAAAGAGCTTTAACTGTTCCGAAAAATAACTTGAAAATACTACCAAACACTTTCTACAACAAGCTATGCTGTGGAAATCCCTCAGTGTGACCGTAAGACAAGAAATTACTGAAATTCTGCAGAGAAGGAATGCAGTGTCTAGTATAGGAAGTAACCAACTTGTTAGACCTTTGATTTGCTGACTTCTGGCATGAAAAGTTAAGCTCCAGATTTGACAATCCTAAATACTCCATATTCATTAATCTCTTGAAATTTGTGACACAGAGGAGAGTACAGTGCGCATATTTTCATACATGTGTGCACGTGTGCACACACACCTATGTGTGAACTACTGTGAAAAAATATAGAAGATGAAAACTGAAAAGGGAAACATAACCAAAGCTTGGTGCTAAGAGGAATACTGAGTCAATGTTATTCTAGGCAGTACACACAAATTTCAACTTAGAAACTGGCAAATTGGTTGTATTTTTCAGATGAGTAAAGTGCATACTTTTAGAATGATGGAGGAATGTTTCAACATTAGCTTTAACAAGTCTTTTTGATGGATGACAAAATGCCAGGCTCACCCAGACTGAGCTGAGCCACCATCATTTCATCTGGGGAGAACACTGTCACAAGGGACCAGGCCATTCCCTGGTGAGTCAGGCTGCATTTGTGGGAAGAGATGTATGGAGTTTTTGGTGAAATAATTAGCCTAAAACATGGATCTTACTAAACTTTTGTGCCTTACTTCACTACATATTAGTTGTATAAACTTCACCACTATCCCTCTCTGAAAGTCACTCAGCATCTGCAGGCCGCCAGCCCTCACAGTGCAAGAGATAAATATTAAACATTGCAAAGCCTGAGTCAGGAGCCAGCAACTCAGATATCAAATTGACTTTGGTAATCTACTGACAACTTTGCCTTCATTTTCCTGTCTGAAAAATAGTTTTGCTCACTGTGCTCAATTTAAGATATTGAGACAATAAAGTTTGTAAATCCTTGATTCATTTTGAGTTCCTTCCGAGAATAACAGATGAAGGGGGCTGCTATGAGGGTCTAGTTCGAATTTCCTTCCTTGAAAACTGCTTCTCCTACCCAGAGGACTGGGTCCCACAGCCAAATCATTCCTCAGGAGGATCAGCTCCTGGCTAGTTAGTCGAACCAAGTGTGGGCAACGAGAGCTAATCTCTAATTAAGCTGAAACCATCAGTGGCCCTCTCCCAGAAATTTGGAAGGAGTTCCAAGAACCTGAGCTGCTTGAGACCCCTGAGATGGAAGTGATGTGGAGCTGGGGTCCCAGAAAAAAGCCAGAAAGTCCTGTCTGCAAAGAAAAATGATGCCGACATGCAGAAAGAAGGAACGGCTGGTCCCAGAGAAAGATGCTGGGAGGTGTCATCTTGCTTCCTACTCTAGGTCCTCACTCCAAGTCTTCATGCACCTTGGCTACTTTTCCTGCTTTTAGTTTCCAAGCAATAACCTCATATCCTTCCAACAAATTTCACTTTTTAGCATATGCGAGTTGGAGTAAGTCTGTTACTTGGTATTAAATAATCACTAAGCCTGAGAGCACATAGTCTGAGTCGTCTATCTCAGAAAAGCTGTGTAATTGGTATATAAGGATTCTCAACAAGACTTTTTGTAAGTAAAACATATTTCTGGAAAATCCCTCCAAGCAAAAACAAAATAGAATCCCTGCTTCTTCCTGGGCATTCTTGTCTGTTAAGAATGAGTTCATTTGTTCAAGCTAAATGTGCAACAGAGCAGAACTTTAAGGAGTCCTAAACTCAGCCATTAGTAGAACTTTACTTTTTATTAGGGCATTAAAATATAATAATTCTCAAGCCACTCCACAGCTTAGCTGGGATTTGACTCCTTGACAAGACATAGGGATCTGTCCACATACACAAGGGACTCTGATTTTATCACCCAGCATGGCTGCTCCATGTTAGTGGAGAAATGTGGATGTCATTCACAGCACAGGCGGTCAATCCAAATATGCTCTCAGAGGCATCAAATGGGCCAGAAGAATTTGGAACCAAGACAAGAAGCAATCCCACCACCATCAACCTTCACTGGAGGTGTGAGAAGCCAAGATGTTTCTGTTCACAGGGAATTGGGGTGTATCATAACCATTTCTGTCTGTCTGAGGTTGAAAGTGAAACTCTATTCAACCATCAAGATTGGTTATGATGAGAAGCAAAGTATGGCATTTACTCATAAGTCATCCTAGACCTGTAGGTGGAGAGCTCTCCTTTCTGATACATCATCAGACAGTCTCTCTCTCTCTCTCTCTCTCTCTCTCTCTCTCTCTCTCTCTCTCTCTCTCTCTCTCTCTCTCTCTCTCTGTCTCTCTCTCTGTCTCTCTCTCTCTCTCAGATGGCAAACACATTGTTTTAAAAAGGTTTCTAGAAGAATGAGGTCAGCTACCTGACCTTGAGCAAATTATTTGATTTTTCCGAGTCTCAATTTCCTTATCATTAAAATACACTTGTTAGACTCCCTCACTTCCAAGGGTTCTTCAAGATTATTAAATGAGTATATCTTATCCTTATAGTAAAATTCTTTGAAGAAAGAATCATATTTTCAGTTCCTATAGCCTGGCCACATCAACTTCTCCATGATGACTTTCCTAAGTGTGGGTGAATGCACTCATACAAATTAGGATAGCAATCCATCTTCCTCTAAAATGAAGCACTTAGGTTTCAAAAACTTCAGCACAACAATAAAAGCACACTTTCCACAGTTACTCCATCACAATGAGAGATTATTATAAAAGACGATGCTCTATCCTGCAACTTCTCAAGAAGACAAGGCTCCCAAATAGGTATCTATCAGCTCTGTTGTGTAGATGCTGACAATTCTCATATTTCTCCACAGAAATGGGGCTAGTAGGGAAATGAAAGCATATTGTAACTTTCAGTGGAACTAAAGGCTAATCTGAGGAGATTATCACTTTCCCCAGATTCTAGATGAGAACACGCTGACCACAGGGCATTGCCACCCACAGAACAATCACGTGAGACAATCCATTTTCTAATTGCAGTCAGTACCTATAGGTCAAAAAGTAGATGCTCCCTCATCTAGCTAGGAGAAGGCATTCTCATGAGAATAGCATCAATAACTCTGCCACTCCTAGAAATGACACTAATTCACACATATGAAGCATTATCAGGGGACAATCATTCATATCCAGTCATTTTGAGTCTAAAGGCTGCTGCATATGGTATTTGTTTTTCTACAGTGCTTTGAACCTTTTGGTAACTTGCATCCATTTGAGGATGAGCTCCTATCAATAGTGCATCATGAATAGCACTTCTTGTTTAATGAGGAAACATTTGATAAAAAATATATCCATCTTGGAGGAACAGTGACATCTTTAAGATATGAAAACCCACTCTTTAAAATCTAATGAGAGAGTTCTCTGGAAAATGAATGTGCAAATTGGCCAAATGTAATTAAAAAAACAATAACTCTCTAGTAGCTCATGCAGGCTACTCAATGGCAGCATATCATAATAATGAATGAGTGCTCTCTCAAACCGAAGTGACTTTGTATAAACATGGATATTTCCTTTATTTCTATTTTATTAAGAAAGAAGAAAATAAACTCGCTAGCAGAAAATGAATTAGTATGTTAGCAATTAAAAATTTTCTATTAACTCATCCATGGTAAATTTATATAATGGTATAGATCTTCAGTAGTTACCTTGGATTATTTCTTTTATAATTTTCATCACAGCAATTTTTATGCAAAGATATAATTTTAGTGACAGTTCTTGATATCGTTTCCTCATGGAGAATGAATACTTATTCTCTCACTCTTGTCCATCATTACTCTTTATCTTCTTCAATAGTTCATGGATTCCTTAAAATCCCATCTTTAAGTTTGAATTACTAGCACTTAACAATTGGTACATATAATATATATATACACATATATATATAATAAAGAGTTGTTACATAAATAATTTAGTAATACAGAATCATATTATACAATGAAAAATTTATGAAAAAATGAAACCTAATGGGGGAAAAAATGCCCACTTTATTTGTAGGGCTTTCTTTTTCATATGATGTCAGTTCTTTCTCCAATAAGCAGTAGGTGAAAGGTAAATATTAAATCCTTGTTAATAATAATAAATCACATAGAAGGAAACTATCCAAACACAAATGCATTCTTGGTCAACTTGAGTTGTCTCTCAAATATTTATAAATTGATATTCAATAGAAGGAATTTAATTCATAACCAGCATAGTTTGGGAGTCTTATGGAATTGATCTCAATCAAGATGAAATAACACAGTCGGCTTGAGATAAGCCCAAGGATTTCACAACACACCACCTTCACTGCTTTTGAAAATCTGATAGAGTGGATCAAAAAAAGTCCATAAAGATTTTTTCCTGAATGGAACATTCTATTTTGGTGCAGTTCATTCCTTTTTTCTCTCCCACCGTGTTACTGGTGTTGCCGTGAGCCCATTTCCTACTGTTGTTACTTCTCTCTGTGCCCAGGCATCTGCTTCAGTAATGAAGGCATGTTCTAATGGAGCATGCTGGCCATGACCAAGGTCAGAGGGAACAAGCTCCTAATCTTCAAAGTTTTAAAAAGCTGTTTTTTGGACCATATCGAAGACTGATTTCCTTTTCAAAAATCTTACAAAAAAATAAGTCAACACATCATTTGAGGGACTCCATATTCAGAACAGTCTGCATAATGAACTCAATTGTTTCTTTGCTCTCAGTGGGGCACCCAGGCAATGAAGTTCCCACAAGATGACATGGTTAATACCACCTCATCTTTGTTCCGTTCTCAAGATCTTTGTCCTGGGAAAAATTCTGGTGACATTTACAGCTGGATGAAAAATACCAGTGCTCACTGGACATTGGTGAAGAGCGCTTGGTGATTTGGTGGAGGGCAGGGATTGTTGACTAAAAAAATTAATTTAAAGTAAAAGAAATCAATTTGATTACATCCTATACCTAGGGAAAA
Source organism: Solenodon paradoxus (assembly GCA_004363575.1). Taxonomy (NCBI): domain Eukaryota; kingdom Metazoa; phylum Chordata; class Mammalia; order Eulipotyphla; family Solenodontidae; genus Solenodon; species Solenodon paradoxus. Next base: position 2,558,283 of record RJWH01000005.1, read on the forward strand.
CTTCAGTATCTTTTTTTTTGTCTGGATTACACTTCATTGATGCAAAGCTCGAGAACCAACACTTACCTTGAACTTTTGTTATTGATGTGACTCTTTACCAGAGAAAGAGAAAGTAGTCTGAGAGAGGGTGGATGGATGACTCTTTCTTCCCTGTCTGACTTGAACATCATCTATCTATACTTCTTGATCTCAGCATCTATTAATGGGAGTGGGATATGGGTATTTAAGTCCATCACACAATTTTAGAATCTCTGCCTAGGAAAATGCATTTGAGCATTGCTCTTTTACTGAGTTTTCTGCTGTTAAAAGACCTCTAATATTTTTCTAAGCTCTTGCATAGCATGTAGGTATAATAAACACTTAACAAAACAACACACTCTGAGTATGGGTATCACTGCCCTCAGAAGGATGCAACGTACTCAAGAGGATTCTCTCTCTTGCTGGAGATTTAGATGTTTTTAGATGTTGACTCTTAGATCTCAGGCATTTATGATGATAATCTTGTTAAGTCATTGCTTAAAATGTTCAGTTGGCTAAACCTTCTATCTTTGGGTCTTATGATTCTAGGAAGTCTTATTTATTTGATCTTTTATTTTGCAAGGAAGGGAGCTCTAGATAAGGTGGGGAAAAGTCAATGGTCTGCAAGTCCTTGTCCAAACATCTGTGGCCAGCACGTCTGCTTGCCCGTTTAAAGATTTCTTTTCCTCGGTCAGATGTCACTGTGTCTCAGAATATAAGAGCAGGCTGCAATACACTCTGATTTGTGGTCTGCCCTTTGATGAAGGATTGTTCATCATGCCAGACATCTCTACAGCCTGATTCAGCTCACAAATCTGGACTCTTGGGTTTACTTTTTATTTCATTAAACAAAAACCAAACCAAACCTTAGAAAAGGAAGGAAGGAGAGATATCAATCAATTAATTAATAAAGTAAAATATTAAGTAAGCTCCCTTTACCACATGAGCTCACCCTGTAGCTATTTCTGTTCTGGCAACCTTAGCATTGTTGTCAAATTGCAAATATATATTTTATCATTTCAATTTCATTGTCTCTTCATATTCTATGCATAGGTAAAATCATCCAATATTGTCTTTGCTTTTCTGACTCATCTCACCAAGCAAAATACTCTTTTTTCTTCATGCTGAAAATGATAAAATTTCACCTTATTTTTATGTCTGAATTGTATTTAATTGTATATACTAGATCTTCATTATCTATTCATCCATCATGGGCACTTAGGTTGATTTCATATCTTGGTTATGGTAAATAATGCCGCAATAAACACAAGAGTGCATGTGTCTTTTTAAGTTAACATTTCCATATTCTTCAGATAGATATCTAGAAGCAAGATTACTGAATCATACAGTAGTTGTATTTTTAATTTTTAAAGAAATGACCATACTGTTTCCAAAGTTGCTGCACGAATTTGTGCTTCCACCAGCAGAATCTGAGGATTCTTTTCTCTGTATACCCTCACCAACACTTGTTGCTTGAACTTCCCATCTTGATGGGAATTTTGTCATTGCTACTTATGGACAACACTACTTACTATAGCCCTATTTCTTCTTCTTTCTGTTTATTTTCAGTCATTGAATTTACCAGCATGATAACAAAATTATATTCATGTATTTGTGATTTTTAAATAATTAAGTCAATTGAGTCGTTGCTTTCTCCTAAAGAGTTGAGGACTTTCAACAACTATTTACTGAGTTCCCACAACATGCCAGACATTGTAATTATTAAAGAAGAGATGAATAGTAAGGCTTTTGACAATAGAACTGCTTGAGGTTCCTTCAGAAAGACCTAGAATTTCTTATCTTCCTTTCATTTTAGCAATCAGACGTAACTTAGTGGTTCCTAAAATCAGCCAAAAACTCCTTTCCACTCTATAGCTTGTTGTCACTAGTCATAGTATAAATATACCTTCTCAGCTATAACAATGGAAATGCCAAAACTCACATGTGAGTATTAACTCACATGGAACATTAGTGTCAGTCAATAGTAGAACTCAGGTCTTCTAACTAGCAGTATTTCTTGCTATAATAACTTGATTCAAGAGACCCACCTGAAAACAGACTCCAAAAAGACTTTATCCTCTTGTATCATTTTATGACCAAGTAGGAGTCTAAGAAACACTTCTTCGCTGGACAGACACTCAATGTGTTTTCTATCATTCTTGTTTTCTCCTTGGGCAGTATAACCTGAAGGAAATACATCTCAAATACATTAAAAGGTTTTGTTCATACTTCAACTCTAAGGTGACAATGGCAGATGGTCTGTTCCTTTCCCTCAGGCACCATGCACTTGAATTACCATGTGGTAATGGGATCTACTGGCTACTCTCCCATGAGGTTCCCAGGCTGTATCTCGGAAGACTGAATAAAGGAGGGACAGTAGAATATCAAAGGCAGAGCTATAGAACTGACCCCTCCCCAGTACATGTAATAAAGGGGTACATGGTCCTTAGAGAATCTAAAAACAATAAAATCAACTGTTTGATTTTATTATTAAAGTATGTCTACTTTTTATTATCTCTATGTATTAGCAATTCTAAATGTCCGTGATAACACATGCCTTCCTGAAAAATTGTTTTTTCATCTATGATCTAATAAACTCTGGAAAATATCATTGATTCTACATTAAAAAAAAATCTATGTAAACTTTAACATTATCATGCTTTGATTAGGTATCTTGAAAAAACATGGCATTTCACACGGGAATTAGTGCAGAGAACCCCACTTTCCCAGCAGTCCTGCCTTACACCCACTGAGTTGTACACGTTTCTTTCATGTCTGTGGCCAGCAGTTTGGGACAGCTCTACTTTGTTTTAGTGACAGCACATGTCTCCATTCCCTATGGTACTGTGCATTCCTGAAATTAGACAGTAGATTCAGAATCAAAAATGATAAAACAATGATAGTGTATTAGTCTGCTTGGGCTGCCATAACACAATTCCTCAGCCTGTGTGTTTTAAACAAGAGAAATATATTTTCTCTTTGTTCTTGGGGCTAGAAATACAAGGTTAAGTGCCAACAAGGTTAGTTTCTGGGAACTTCTCTCCTCCAGTTGACCACGACTGCCTATTCACTGTGTCTTCACATGGCCTTTCCTTGTAGGGAGATGGCAGGCAACTATGGGGACAAAAAAAATCCATCTTGTGTCTCTTCCTCTTCTTTCAAGGACACCAGTCTTATTAGATCCAAGTCCCTTTCTTATGACCTCATTTTACCTTAATTACCTCCTTAGAGACTCTGTCTCCAAATGCATTCACATTGGAGATTGGGTCTCAGCATATGCATTTTGGAAGAGGAGGAGCACAATTCAGTCCATAACAGAGAGTGAGTGTAAAGATAAGAAACAGAACTTCAATAATTTTAATTCTACCATTGACTATGAAATTAAAAATTTGAAACAGAAAAGAGTGCAAGCAGCAAGGCTTAATATTCTTGTAAATTTTGGTTCATGCCTGAATTATTTTAATTTTTTGGAGAAGTAAAAATTTTAATGTATAAATTATTGCTCCTACAGTAGTGCTTTGTTATTAGACTAAAATGAATTTTCATTATTGCTGTAGATAAATATGAGATATAACTTCTCCCTTTTTCAGAATATACCTAATTAAAAAATTTTCATCTACCATTCATGTACATTCTCAAGTATAAAATTCTATTTTAACTTTTGACTGGTATGCTTATGCACTCAATGACCAAGAAAAGAAAATCTGTGCTGTGTTTTCTGTACTAGGCATTTTTCTATATTTCAGTTTATTTCATGACTGCAAATAAGTGTGTCATTGGATGTCAAATAACCATGTAAAACCACTAAGGAGAAGCTTGTGATATTGACTAGAAAGGAAAATGGAAAGAAACTAAGAAATCATCCTGCTGAGATCCAGGGGCCTCAAGGTCACTGAGCTAAGTGTTCTCCGTAGAGTGTGACCAGGCTCTCCTTAGTAGATGCACAGCTGTGGGGGAATGAAGAAGTAGATCCAGCAATCTCATTGCTTATGGGACCCTGGCAGCCTCACCAAATGCTTCCAGCTCACGGCTTCAAGCCATAGTCAATAGTCACACCAACAATCAGCCCTCACCACTCCTTCAGGCAGAGGGTATGTCCCACCCTCAAACTCAACAAAACCTTCATCAGGAAGACTGACCATAGGAAATCGCAACAAGGATCTTAGAAATAAATGTGGGCTATTTGGGAACAGAAGGGTGTGGACCTTGGAGACCACAGACCCTGATCTTTGATGGGTACTTTCCTTTGGTCCTGTTAACTCTTCATTCAAGAGGGAGAGGCACAACCAAAGAAGAATGCCAAGCTGGCCAGCCTCCAGTTCTAAGGCAGCACTATTGTGGTTAGCGCATGTCCACGGGTGGATAGGACTTAGTTTTGAAGTGTGGGTTATGCAAGATGCATTTTGTAAAATGTTTTTCTCTCTGGCTCCTTGGTTGCTCCATCTGTCATGGAATTGAGGTGTCAGGTCCCTTGGAAATGCCATGAAAACCACAGCAAATCTTCCTGGCTCTTGATTCTCTATCTATAAGTGGTATCCCGATGACTGATTTCTGAGCTCTAAGACTGCTTTTTGTATAGAGGAGAGGGAAATTCTTCCTGGCGTGTCTGCCCTGATGGAGTAGTGGTATGCACAGCCTCCTTGGGCAGGCGCTGTCCACATCCTTCCCAAGGATCCCAGTTCATGCCCGAGGGTTACGTGGGGAACAATCAAGATGAAGAACAAAATAAAATAAAGTGCTTTTCCTCCTCTCTCTTCCTGCCTTCCTGACTCTGCTCACCTTTATTCCTGCCTGCACCTTTCCTTTAAATAAATAAATAAATAAATAAATAAATAAATAAATAAATAAATAAAATTCAAACTTCTCCTAAGAATTAAATTTAGCATATTATTCTTCTATGGCTTTTGGACCAAAATTGCATGATGATAGACAAAGACCACTCTTGAAGCACCCTTTATTTAATATATCAGCATTGATACTTGCATTATTTGTGCATATATGTTTGCATATATTGTGTGTGAATGTACATGTGTGTGCATATGTGTCTGTCTTAGCATACCTGTAGGTGCATGTGTGTATATGCATGTGTTTGTGTCTTTGGTTCTCAGAAGTCCCACTGAGAGTGATTTGTTTTGAATGCTGATTGTCTATTCTGGGTGAGACTTATTTTTCCCCCTTAAAGGTGTCAGCAGAAGCTGTGAAAAGGTACAGATCAGAGCATATAACATCCCCTAAGGGACTTCTCGGAAGTTCACACTCCATGTGCCAGACTCCCTTGTTTCAGGATAAGTATTTGACATGCTTTGTTACCTGATTAAACCTGCATGTGTTTCGTTCTGGCTTATTACTGTCTGAGGCACTGTGTTGTGAAATGAAAATTGCCGGCATTTGCCTGCCAAATGCAGTGATTCACAGAATTGTGAACTAGGATTCTTTAATTACAGAGATCTGCACCTGATAGGTTAATTTCAAAAGCAAAGTTAACCACATGTGCTCTATTTATTTTCAAACTAATTCTATCAAATTGCATTTCATTTAAAAGGCCTTATTGGTTCCCTATTAATAACGAGCATCATAACAAGAAAACTAGGAACAATAAACAAAATGCTTTGTTAAGACTTAATCCCATTTCACCTGGGCTGGAGAATGAAGGAGGAAATTATATATCCAGGCAATGGAATTTAAATACCAGAGATTTTTATGGGACATTTCTTCATAGTACTCTTATTTAGATAATTATTCTGTACTTCCCTAGCACAGAAATCTAAGTTGAAAAATATTTAGTTTCAGGGCCTTATATGGTTTTGAGAATAAGTAAAATAAGGTGACTTGTGAGAAAAAGATAGAAGGCTCTGTTTTGAGTTCATGTTGTTTTTTTCTATCTTCTAATCATGTTTGGATTTTAAAGAAACTGTTATATGCTGTAAATAATGCCTACTTTTATTTTATAGACCACTTTATCAAGGTTAATAGATGCTAAATCAAAACAACATTCGCAGTTCAGTACTACACAGTCTAGGAAGGCAGCTTCTTTAACAGATTCAAAGTGTTATCATAGCCTGGGGACCTGAAAGCCAAGCTATTTATTTTTAAAGGGTATATCCACTATAGTTATTTTAAGCTCTTTTTTTTCTTTATTCAAAGCGAGGCGTGCACATAATAATAATTTATTAAAGATCCAGACCATAAAGTTTCTAATGAAAAGTATAAGCCTCCTTTTGTCCCCCTTAACCAGAGGCATAGACTGTTACCAGTTTCAGATTCTCTCCTCTAGTGGTAATCTTCTAAAACATGTTGCCTTTATACATTTTAAAAACTGTGGTTATTTTTTAGCATATGCACGTCTATTATGTTAACCTCACATTTTCTAGGATCCTTCCCATGTGACCCTGGATGCTTCGCAGGATTGTTCCCAGAGTATGTCTTATCTAGGTTGGTATTTAAATGATTTTCAAGTGGAAAAAAAAAATCCCCAAATGCTAACCACCTTGGTATTTAGGTAAAATGTGAACATAAGCATGAAAGTGTTGCAGGCAAAGCATATGCTGCTTCTGCTTCAGGAACTCCCATTTTCCTAACCCTGAAGGCTGACTGCCCTTGGAAAGCCCTTCAGAAAGAGTTTTGCTCCTGTTCCTCGCTTCCATTCACGGACCGCGTCGTCTGCTGTATATTCCTTGCTCTCATATCACACACTTTCAGGGAGACACAGCTATCTCAAAATGAATAGGAAAACCTTGCCCTGGTTTTGGGGGTCCCTGTGGCTCTGCTCTTTGATTCTGTGCCACGACACCCTTTGCCGGCGGACTCACCTTACACTAAGGTCATGCAGTAGTGAATTAGCCTCACTCCTTAGGTGGCATCCAAGATAAATTCTCCTGACACCAAATTACATCATCAAAATACCTGGAGTACTTTTAAAACTGCTACATTATTTCTTTAAAACGATCACACAAAATAGTTTTTTGGCTTTTCACACACCATGAATTTTGGTGACCCTTTGTGAGAACTAAATGAGAAAAGATTAAAGACCATTTAAAATCATACTTTTGTTACATTTACTTTTGAAATATTGTTTTATCTTTCTATTAGTGATTTATAACTATTTGATATGAGTGGCTACCTTTATACTGTTCTCCTGGCTGTTTTTTAAGGTCCTGAGTTACAACCCTTCTAATCCTGCTAATAAGGAGATGTTTTGGGGGTCAGTTTTGATTTAACATAAATTCCGCAATTCTCTACTGCTCCCCATGAATGTTAAAGTGAACCAAGGTGATACATGCATATAGACACATAAATATATATATACATATATGTATAAGTACATATATTTTTTCTAAAATGTTATTTTTAGCAAGATACAACTTTTCTGTTATTTTAGTTCTTTCCATGTTTCTAAAATCAAGATAAGATGAAAAGCAACTGATTTTTTAAAAACTGTTTTGTGATGATTCCCCCATTTTAATAACCAGGTTTAATAGATTTCATGGATGATTTAACTAAAGGGTGAATATTGACTAGTTGATAATTCTTGAAGCTATTCCTGATCAAGTTCCTGAGTTAATGGTCTCAGACTGTTAAACATGTTCATTTGAAAGTAAATAAAAACTGCTTTTCGTGTGTCACATTCTGACCTCAGCTCCAAGGAAACAGATGGTGTCACAAACCCCACCATGAAGAGGTTCATATCTGTGGGATGACCACCAAAGTGAGATTCAACTGCCCCTGGAGTACAAGTGAGGAAAAATGTGATCCGGCTGGGATCCACAGAGGACGTCATAATCAGCCTGTATTTACAGAAAATGGGAGAGTTTTTTACAGAAATTGGGAGATGGGGAGGAAGCCAAGAGAGGTATACAGAGACATGACTCTGCTTTCATGATGAGTGGTCAGGCGAGGTTGGAGCAGAGAGCGAGAGGAGGAGCCCATTTATCCATCAGGCTCTGAAGTGTGCCGCCTGGGCTTGAAGAACCCACTGAGGATTTCACAACGGAAGAGCTGAGAGTGAGTGGGCCCTGTGATTATTAAAAAGGTACAATCAAAGCAGCAGCCCCATGCTCTCTTCTGCACCCACCTGAAATCACAGAGTCCTCGGGGAAATCTTGGCAGGAGAATGCCAGTGTTTCTTACATCAATGGTTTGCCCAATGAGGTTTTGGTCCACGATGGACCTCACAGAGGATGGTTACCCTAATACCATATAGCCTATAAGTGTATTAGACTCTATCATCTAGGTTTGTGTAATTTACACTCTAGGATGTTTGTGCAAAATCGAAATCCCCTAATGAAGCATTTCTCAGAATGCCTTCCCATCGTTTAAACCACGCAGGACTGCTTCAGCGCCTCCCGCGGCCCCACCCCTGAACGCCGGAATGCGTAGCCTTCCACGCTTAGTCACAGCGCTCATGCGCAAAGCTCGCCCTTTCGTAGAACCGGAAGACAGGTGTTCCTAGAACTTTCCCGGTGTGCCATTGATCTCGCACCAGGAAGCTGACCAGAGCAAACGGTCTTTGAATACCCTAGCTGCCTCCTCCTGCTCTTCAGTCGGCTGGCAGAGTCTGACTAACGGAGGCCACCTGTGAAAGCCAGAGCCGACCTCATAGAAAGCAGAGAACCACCTTTTACATGTTCTCTTCATATAAATTCTGTTTCTGCCCAAAGTTAATTGCAGAAGACCAGATGGGTCCGTACAAGGATTTATATTACAGAGATATTCATTGCCATACTATTTGTTTTGGCAAAAAAACTAAAATAAAAGGAAAGCAACCTTACATTTCTAACAGTAAGGACTTGGTCAAATACATATGTGACCATTATAAACGACGGAGAAAAGAATATGTAATGAGATGGTACTTTGATTTCTAAATGTGAGGTTTATGCATGATTTTTTTCTTCTTTTTTGGTTATATGCCTCTTAAATTTTCTATAATGCATGTGCTTATTTAAATAAAAAGACGATGTTAATTTTTAAATCAGCAATACTCTTTATTTTTAGGTTCAAACACTCTGGCATCCAGTATCATTGAAAGCAACTATACATTTAGAAAATGTTTAAAGCATATCTTCATGTCTAATTTACTGAAGGACTTGAGTGTACATTTCAAAACTATGATTTCAGTGATGATATGGAGAAATGGTAAAGCCTCAAGAGTAGAATTTAAGGTGTTGCATCATCCATCAAAACCCCCTGACACACACAGATTTCTGTATGTGAAGTTTGGGCAGATACCGTAGCTTGTATTTCTAAACCCTGTGATTTAACAAATTGTTTTCTCCCTTTCAAGTCTGAGAGGTAATAGTTACAAGTACAAGGACATAAAAGGTAGAAATTTTTACCACCCACACATTATTACTTATTGTTTATCATTTGTGGTCACTGATCCCACCCACCCACTCACACACCCACACGTGCACCCATTTGTTCAGGTCACCATCCTGAAAATAAATATGATGTAAAAGTTGTGTGAATTAACAATATGGACTATACTTTATATAAATGCAACTAGAAAGGACCTTCATAGAGTTTGTATTTATTTTCTTATATCAGCTTGAGGAAAATACTGTTTTTCTCAGTTTTGCAGTGAATGTTTCTCTTAAGTCGTTGATCAAGAGTCTAACTCACCACTTGAATAAGATTCCCAAGTAAGCACAAGCATTCCAGGTGTTCTCTGAAAACAAGGAATATACTTCATGTGCTTTCACTCACCACTTATCCCCCCTAGCCCCCACCATCATATATTTCTATTTCTTCTATACCACCTACTTAGGTTTTCCTTTTACCCTGGTTTACAGTATTTGCCAGTGCAAAATGCAGGTTTTGGCTTATTACTTTGGGTCACTCAAAACTGCAAGTTGTCTTAATGTTATTTTCTTCTCTTTTTAAAAGAGAAGGTTCAGGCAAGAATGACAGTAAGTAGATAGGCAGGGAGAGAGAGGAGCAAGAAGCATTTTGTTTTACACTTACTCGTTCACATTGGATGCTCCCCTCCAGCCCCTGGATGTGAACTGGATCCTTGGGATGTGTGTCGACTGTCCTCCTCCGGAGGCGACTGACCTAAGTGCTATGCCACCAGGGCACGCCTATGAATTTCATAGTTGCTTACTCTGTGAAAAAGCCCCAGATGGATGTATAAAGCTGAAATAAGATTTGTGGAGAAGGAGGAAAAGTTCTGAGCTTTGCGTAACATGTCTACATAAGGAAGAAAACAAAGGGGAAGCCAGCAAGCCCAAACAAAGGACCAGGAGTGTACTCTTCTGGGGTCTCACATGGAGGCATCTTCCACAGGACCCAACACACAGAGACCTTCACCATTCTCCCCAAAGTGCAGGCTTAAAAATGCTTTAATATTCAAAATGTCAGATGGAGCTTTATAAAAACCATCTTTATTATAGGAAAGGGGGCATTCCTGTCACATTGGCAATTTTAAGACATTTTTTACTACTTTTAATTTTAGGGATTTCAGAACAGGCTTCATAAACCATCTTTCTTGTTGGGAATGGGTGACCTAATAATACTGAAACTCTGGAAAGGTCTCATTGAATATACCCTATAAATAAAATAGAGAAAATGTTACAATAAGAAGATCTTGCCTTCCAAGTGCCATGGTTAATCCAGGGACTCAGGGAGGTAGTTAACACCTGAAAGATAACCTGAGTACCAGAAGATACTAGGAAGTAACAGCTGCACAGAGTTCATAGTACTCTTTTGCTTTCCCTTGGGGTAGTAATTCAGACAAGAGGAAAATGTGACTCAGATATTTGTGGCTTTATAGCTGTCATATCCAAGCCAGGTGAAATACAGATATTATATAAAAGTCCTCTTTACCTGCCAATGAGCTTTATTGAGTCCTAATTGCAAATGAGGAAATGGAGTTCCCTGAAATAGATTTGTACTTGTCCAAAGACTTAACAAATCAATCATTAAAAACAAGACTGCACACAAATATGATACATTTAAGAAATCAACCTTGGAAATTTTCCAGTTTTGTTCACGTGTTCTGCATATTTGTTCATTTATTAACTCCAGAAAAAAATGTAGTCTTGAATATCTCCCACGTATATACTCTCACTAAAGTGTAAGAAACATTGGGGTGTGGGCGGGGGGTACATCCTGGCCCAGGTACAGGTTGACAGATTTTCTAAACACTTGCATAAATATCAGCAGATCCAAAGCTGCTTAAGAAACCTGTATGTTTTCATCTAATTTTTTTTTTTCTTCACCAAACACTGAGCCAAGATCCACTCTGGATATCATAATCATTTTTTTTTTTTTTACAAAAAGTTTCCTTCTTTTCGGGAATACTTGTGTGGAGAAACTGATTATAAGACTGTTAGTCTTATAAAGCAATAGCAAAATATTGGCCAGCCCACCTCCTCCATGGGAGAGGAGAGAAATGGGGAAGCAGTGTTGGTACCATTTGTTAGAGAAGAGTGATTTAACTTAATCTACATAGGACTGCTAGGGTATCCCATTCCTCAGACCTCTTGAAGAAGGTAGAACACCAAAAAGAACTAGAATGGGTTTAATAGTGATATTTGAAAAGACCCAAATCTTTCCACTTTGAATGGTATGATATGTATATTGTTTACAATACTCTTAGATATGCCTGGAGTTCCATGAATGTGTAATAATGCTTTGAATTTTACTTCTGTTAAACTGGGTCTTTTTCAATAGACTAACAAATTTACTGTCATTTCCCAGGTCTCATTGCTTATTGGTTGACCATTTGTACACCCTGCACTCGAAATTTCTTCTTCGGTACTAGTAACAAATTCATCCTGAATACTTTTTCTCTCGTTTCACCCATTTATTATCAAAGGCTTACATTTGCAAGAGAGAGTTATGCACTCCTAAGTCAGACATTACCAAGTATTACTTAACTTTCTGAAATTTCAGCTTCCTCCTCTGTGACATCAGAGTAACTAGTTTCATACTTTTCTTTCAAATGTTGTACCACATAATGTGATGTAAAGTATTTACCACAATTCTGGCACACAGTGAAGATTTCAATTTTTTTTTTAATCTGATAACTGACATTTATTAAGAGCATATTCTTGGCCAGCCAAGTTTCTGTACACTTTATATATATTAAATCATTTAATACTGTTACTACTTCATTTTATAGATAAGGAAATAGAACTATACTTATTTACTGGAAGTTTAAAAGATCACTAGATTAATTTTGCTTTCTTATTCCCCAGGTTGGAAAAGAATTAAGAGGCAGGCACAGGAGTAAGGCAGGTGATGGTCTAAATAATGCTTTTATTATTGAACAAGTAGATCAAAGGAAATGTCTTCAGAGCTGCAGCCCTGTTAATATCTTGTCCCAGAAGACAGTATGACCTCCTACTTGCAGACATCACTAGATAATTGCCAGACTCATCAGGAAGAAGTCAGGTCAGAATAGAAAAGAAGAAAAGACTGAACAGAGCATGCCTAATTCTTTCCTTCAAGTGCTGGAGCAGAGAATCCATCTGCTGTCAGGAGTTGTTAATCAGAGATCGGGAGAGAATTCCTGGCATTAGTTTCATAAAACTCACACAATATAAAAAAATTGGAGTCAAGGTCTAAGAAGTTCTCTAAATACCATCGCCATCATCATCATCTTTATTAAGATTTAATTTCTTAAGTGGCTGTTAGACTCTTCAGAGCTTTTAAAATTTCTATTTGTATCAGTTTTGACAAGTTGAGTTTTTCTAAGAACTTGTTTAATTCACATAAATTTTCAAGTCAGTTAGCATAAGGGTATTTATATATGCTCTTAGTATCTATTTAATATCTGTAAGATCATAGCAAAGCACTGCTTGGTAAGAATAATTTATTCCCTCTCTTACCTCTTCTTGATCAAACTAGGAATTTAGGTATATTCTTCTTTCTTGATTTTTACTGAGATAATTTTGATTTACAAAACAATATATTATTATAGATGTACAAGTTCACTTTTCATCAAATACATGATAATACACCATGACTACCATAAAAATACAAATAATCTACCACTATCCATTGAACCCTACCACCACTTATTCCTATTTCCTGCCCCCTCCCGCCCCCCACCTCACCTCTAGTAACCTCAGTTTTCTTGTCAATGTACAGGGTTGATTTTGCTTTGTCTATTTGTTTTGTTTCTTTGTAAGAAATATATGCATTTTTTTTTTTAGTTTTTTAATGTTTGTTATGTTGAATCTATTCTATATTTGCCTTCTAATTCAGACTGTTCTTTATTATTTCCTTTCTTCTACTCTATTTGGTTGTGTCATATCTAACTTTCTGAGATCAATACTTAGCTCATTTATTTTTTCAGACTTTTTCTACTATATGTATAAAAAGTATAAAATTATCTAAGAATGACTTCAGTTGCATACTGCAAGTTTTGTTGATAGTTTTATTATTCAGCTCAAAACAGTTCCTAATTTCCATCTACTAATTCCACTTTTCTCCTTTCTCTCTTTTATATATTTTATCCTAATTTCAGCATAGGCAGAGAACATGAAATCTCTGAATGATTTCAATCATTTAAAATGTATTGAGAAATGTTTTATGGCCCAGAATATAGACCTAAGGTCTGTTTTGATAAATACTTTCTTTAGATATTAGGCTAAGTTTGTTAATAATGAGGCACAAATCTTCTGTATTTCATTTGCTTTTCTTCTGCTTGTTAAAATACATCTGATTATTGTTTTGTATATTTATACTTTCAATTCTGTTTATTTTCTCTTATATTTTTGAGGTTATATTATTAGAAACATTTATATAAAATATTATATACTCTTAATGATTTGATAATTTTATCATTTTGTAATTTTTTTCCTAATAAGAACAAATTCCCCCAAATCTACTTTGTTTGATATAATCATTAACTATATTGATTTTCTTTTGGTTGGCATTTGTGTGATGTAGACATATAATTTTTACCTTTTCTTTTTAGCTTTTCGAAGTCCATAGAGAAAAGCTGTCTCTCCTGTCCCATATATAGAAAACATACACATAAGGCTATGGATATGGGTATGATTTCAACATAAAGATATAGTTACAACCTTGTCTAGACTACGTTTATGTTATTTTATAATATTATGTTGTAGTTCATAAATATAGTCATTTGTTTAACAAACTAGTGTACCATACATGATATTCTATAACTTATTATTTCTCCCTTAATATGTATTATAGAAGTCTCTACATACAAATGTCTATGCCATTTTTTCAATATTATATTATGAAAAATGCCAACCAAATAGTGAAGCTAACAGAACTTTCACTGAACTTATACACCCATCACTTAGATTCTACCACTAATAATTTATTAAACTTTCTTACATATATGTCTGTCTATTCAGTCATTAATCCACACCTACATCTACATAAATCTTTATCATCTAGGTCTATATATCTGGAAAGAGAATGTGTAATAAAAAATTTTGTCTCTGGATAGGGTAAATTATAGGGTTGAGAGGTATTAGAACTTTTGCTTTTTATTCTATATATGTCTGTATCAGTTAGGTATTACAAGCAAGTATGAATTACTTTTGAAAAAAAATAAAGATACCTGTATTTTAAAAAAGTACAGATTTTTCAGACCTGATCCTTGGATCTATAGGTCAATAGGTCTGACATCCAGCCATTCTGACCATCAGCCTGTCGGACTTCTCTTTATTTGTGTCCTGCAGGTAATTCTTGAACATTTAATAAATTCCAGGTATTGGAAGGAATCCATTCCTTGTACTATGCCATCAACTGCTACTATCACCACATGAGTTGGGCACTGTAATTAACCAGATAGCAGATACAAAAATCTAGAGGCACAGAGAAATTAAATTTTCCCAAAATCACACAGTGTTGAGCAGCAAGACCAGGGTTAGAGATTCGAGTCTGATTCAAGTCTTGGCTCCCAACTCTGCTCTCAGCACCTCAATCTGAAACACGTTCAAAAGAACTCCTTATTTTCTCATTTTTAAATGAATTAGTTCAAAGACAACATAGAATGTCTGCCATGAACCAAGTAAGGGAAGTGACTGGCACTGTCTATATAAAAGTAAAGAGATTCATTCCCTGACTTGAAGACATTTTCAGTCTACAGAGGGAATTTTGATATCATTTGACAAGGGTTCCAACAGGAATAATAACAGGTTATTTGGACGAGCACATAGTACATGTACTTGACCCACTTAGGGAATGGGATGGAGTTGTCAGGAAAGAGTTCCTGCAAGAACTAATACCTAAGCTGAGACTAGGAGACAGGCAGGAGTTAAGTAGACCAGAGTGCCCTGCCAGGTGCCTGAGGCCACGAAATAAAGCCAGTTGGGAAGGGCCAATATGGGAGAAAGGCATGCTGTCAGAGAAGACAGCATGTGCAAAGTTCCAGGGTCATGAGAGATCACGGCTTGTTTTGGTTCATGTCACAGCAAGAAATCTATTTCTAAAACATAGATCGGACTGACATTCTTCCATTTAAAGCCTCTATTGGCTCCATGCTCCCTCTAAAAAAATGTCCCAACTCCTCAGCAAATGTACATAGCCCTCTGCAACTGGCTCAAGCTCATTTGCTCAATCTATTTATCCTACTTTAGCCATTCAGGATAATTCAACTTCCCTGCCATGGCCAGATTCATATTTTTCCTCTCTTTAGATTATCCTCTCTTTTCTCCTCAATGAATTTCTATTTCTTGAAGCTCACTTAAATGTCACTTCTTCTCTGGACATCTAAATGATATTAAATGTTTCTTTGTCATTGTTCCCATGATATCTTTCTCCATGTCTTAATGCTTAAAATATGATAGTGTTGGCTTTTGGTTGTGTGTTTTTCTTATCTAATAGATGTTGACTCCTTGTTATCTCATACATTCCTTAGTCTAGGCCTAGTCCTAGTGAATTGGCCATACTTCAGTAAACCCATCAACACATTCTTCTGTAATGGAATCTATTTGGACTCAAGTTTTGCCAATCTTTGATTAGATCTTCTAATTTCACGTATTCCCTCACTTCCTGCTCTCTGTAAGGTAAAGTTCGCACAGCAAAGTTCCAGAACCACTGCTAATAAGCTTCCCTGATAATAGAATCAGTTACACTTTTCCATTTAAATTACGTTTCCTTAAGGTACAACAAAAAGCATATTTTATTGAACATCATGAAAGATTTGGTCCATAGTGTTCAGGTAAATCACACAAGCAATCAATATATGAAAGTCTGGAACTCTGATGAGATTGATTATAAGGAGTTTGAATTTCTAATAGTTCCAATCTGAAAAATTATAGTCATGAGCCAGAGAATTTGAACTGATTTTGTGATAATTAATTATGCAGTTCCAGGTTGGCATATTTGCAGATAATGCTACTTTAAAATCATGATTCTAATATTCTAACATATCATTTTTGCATGAGCATTAAGCTTCATAGTTAATAATAATCACCAGAAGTAATATGACAATAACTTTGAACATCTGTCTTCACAAGGAAGATGGCAAATGTCACCATATGCTGCACATATTTGTGATTATTCCAAACTCAATTATTATTGCAGACTCATGCATGATGTGGGTTAAATCATGTTCACAAATTGAAAATCACAGTGCAGGAAAACACAAACATTTAAGACACATATATACATAGCAATTTTAGTGTGTAGGTAGAGAGAAAGTGTGAGTACTATTAAAATGGCTTCCATTTGGCATATATTAATAATACTGTTTTGTGGCAAAATGTCCAGATGGTTAGAGTTTGGTGAACATAATAATAATAGTTATTACCTCCTATTTATTACCTCTTTATGTGCCCCAACTCTGCTAGAATTTTCTATACATTATCTCTAGTCCTCTTTATAACCCTCCAAAGAAAGTATCAGTCCAGACTTTACAGTTGAAGAAATGTTGTCTGTTAGCAATGGTCTAAGGTCACATACTAGTTAAGGACAACTTAAGTTCCTGAATTCAGGATTGTCTGGTCTCCAAGTTCAAATCAAGTTCTTTGTCCTTTAGACTATAAATTATATGAAAGGAACTTGACTGTTTTTATTACCTGCTCAATTCCCAGAGTGTTATACAGAATATGATATAAAGTAGGTGCTCAATAAATAAAACAATGATAGCATGCTACCTGGATCAAGAATTTCATCCTTGTGGAGAGAAGGAAGCCCTTACATATGGTTGGTAGGAATGCAAATTAGTGAAGTCATTATGGAAAACAGTATGGAGATTCCTCAGAAAATTAAAAATAGAAATTCCACATGATTCAGGAATCTCAATTTTAGATATACATAAAGCTCAAAAACACTACTTTGAAAAGATGTATGTAACCATTACATGCAACATTATTTACAAGAGTCAAAAGCTGGAAACAACCTACGTGCCCATTGACAGGTGGCTGGATAAAGAGTATCTGGTATGTATGCATAAAGGAATATGCCTCAGCTATTTAAAAAAGTTGATAATCTGCCATTTGCAACAACTTAGATAGGCCTAGAAGTTACCATGCTTAGTGAAATAAGTTTGACATGAAGAAAGACAGCACTGTATGATTTCAGTCATAGAGAAAACAAACAAATAAAGTCACAAAACAAAATAAATTATTAAATTTTATAACCAGATTAGTAGTTACCAGAAGGAAAGAGGAAAAAAGGGTGGGCAAATCAGGTAAAAGAGGTCAGTAATATACAGAACAATAAAATTAGACTCCTAGTGGTGATCTTATTTAGTATATATAGATGCTGACATATAATGATGCAAACTGAAATTAATTTAATGTTATGATGCAAAGTTACTCCAATAAAATATTGTTTATAAGAAAAGGATGTTATCCTTATCTACTTCCCTGAAACAAAAAGAGCTTAATCCCACATATTAAATAGCGCCCTAACACAAATAAAAATAAATAAATAAATAAAGATTAAAAAATAAAACGTTAATCATGATAATCAGAAAAAATATAACAAAAAGAAATACTTGATTAATTCCCAAAGGGCAAGAACCAAATTTTTAAAAATGGAACATGAAACAAGTGGAATAAATAGAAAACATATATTAAGCAGGAAATTTTAAATACTGTATGTCAGTGAGAAAATTTAGTATTTAGAAAATTAATTATTCCAATTAAAAGATGAAGATTGTATACTAGAATTTCAAAAATCATATGCTTATTATTCACTTACTTCTTTTGATTTTTCCCTTTTTACATGTGTTTTACAGGTAAAAAATAGAGACATTAGAGAATGAAGGAATTTGTCAAAATGACACAGTACTGAGTGTCAGAGTAGGGCATGGAGCCTCAGTTATCCAGCCCCAGGACCCTCACTGGTGCTCATTTAACATGGAATCAGTAAAGAACAGACACTGTCCAGCTGGGTCCATGTACTGCTGGACCCAGAGTCAGCTCGTAACTGCAAATGGTGCATGGTAAAGTTTAACTCGGCCACACTGTGAAACAATGGTTTTCCGAGAACAACAGGATTTCTGGCAGCATTAAGAAAGCAATTGAATTTAAAACCATGAATTTTAGTAGAGTCAGTACACAAAAATAGATGGTTTTCTCCAGGAGTGCCTGGGAAGTCCTGGTTAAACATGAGAAACCAGATCATTAATGAATTCTGGGTTTGTGCTTTGCTGAACAGTGGCAAAAGACAAGCTGGACAAGAAAACCTAGAGTCTGGAGGAGAGACCAGTTAAAAAAAAATTCCATCTTGGAGTTTAGGCTGAATCGGGAGACGGCAAAATCAGGTCAAGTATGTGTTTAAGGAGAACAAGGGGAGGAGTTAAGAGACCAGATGTCTGTACCAGGTATCCTGGGAGGAAGAGTGCGAGAGATCTAAAAGGATTTGAGTCTGCTATCAAGAGAGTTGGAAGACTGTTCAGCTAACATCTTGTAACCCATCCTAGCAATAAACTAGAAACAAAGGTAAATCTCCTTAAATAGATTTATTGGTATCCTTACATTCTGAGTAAGCTACAAACTGCAGGCTACAATTCACCTCTTGCTGTTACCTGAGCCACCATTTTCATAAGATTCTTAAAAACTCTGATCAAAGATCATTAAAAATCTCTCAGTTCCTCCAGGTAACAGATTGCTTTCTCTGAATCACTCAATTTTTTTCCTAAAATAGAAAGGAAGAAAATAGTTAAAATTAGCCACCTTTTTATAATGCATTTGTTAAAACTAATTAGTAATTATTTTTTAACAGAAGCAGTTGGTGTGAGAGTGGTGGTAATATATTTACAATATAAACTTAGCATCATTAATGAGATTGTCATTTCTATGTAGAAGCAAGACTGTCAGAAACTGTCCCCTTTGTGACAGAGAATTGTTCTTTCCGTTCTCTCTGGGCTGGAGTGGTGGCAACTAGAAAACTCTTGAAGAAATAGCCCTGCAATAATAATGTATGGTATGATAAGTATTTGAAAAACAGTAATATGTACAGCTTTTGAGATTTTTAATGTAATAATGAACAAGTTTTATTCTAACAGGTAAAACATATATTTTAAAAATCTATCAACAATAAAATACAGTTTCTTTACAATAAAGTATTGGCATGGATGGAAACTCTGATTCTCTGATAACAAATGCATCTTTTCATACTGATTCTTAAGCAGTCTAATATTAGCCTTTCCCTTCTAAATTCCCATATTTGGATTCAGAGTAAGACTTTCTTTTCACTTCTTATTTAATCAATGTTGGCATCAAACTCCCCTCTGTCAGCTTGATATTCAGCTCTGGTCTGACCTAATTCTGCTCAAGCAATGAACTCCCTCCCTCCCCTCAGTCAATCAAGAACAGTCCGGAGGAAGGAAGGAGAATGGGGAGATACCAAGTCTTTCTTGTGTTAAGTTGCATTAAAGCATCTAATAAATTTAGGTACATTGATAACATTTCATGGACAGAGTTTCTTTAGTTCACACTGAACTGTGACTGAACGTAAGTGGACTCCACTCAGTCCTTTTCCTGGCAATGCAGACAAACCTCCTCTGGCAGAGCAGAGTAGAGAAGGGTGTACTTTCTTAACCCTTGTGTGTATGTTCCCAATACCCTTCCAGCACTAGAATGTCCCATGATGCTTGAAAGTGCTGGTTGCTGTTGAAGACATTTCTGCTGACCTACCATCACCCATTTATCATGCTGTGGCAAAACTCTTTTATGGTTCATTACACACACAAAAAAATGTTCTGTCTTCACTTGACTCTGTGCTTCTTCTTGCTAATGTGAGATTTTCCAAGTGACAACCAACACTACAACAGCATGGATCCTTAGTTGTAGCAAAAAGTCCATAAGAGAGTTGAGATTTCCATAAAATAACCCTTATATTCTCCCTCACCTTACTCTAACTTGCTGCCTAACATTGAAACTGTCATTTCACTTGCTTACAGTATTACTTGATTTTTATATATTGTTTTGAATTGTAGGGGCAGGTTACTTCTATATTTGTTCCTTCAATATGAACACATTAAAAGAAACTTAAAGCAATGGGGTGTGTGTGTGTGTGTGTGTGTGTGTGTGTGTGTGTGTGTTTAGGAATGTTCTTTAGGGGTAGAAGTGGGAATATAAAAATAATAGAAGAAAACATTCTTGACATGAAGGATAATGATGAAGATAAGACTTGCTTGGTAGGAATCTTATCAGAACACAGAAAAATATAGATATAGATACACTGGTATCTCTCTCCCTATAGATATGTAGAGAAGATACAGATATATTCTAATATAATTTCAAGATAGGAATCTTATCTTAAATCACCGCATTCTTTTCCTTTACATTCAAGTTTCAGCGCAGCTCTTCGTGTATCCAGAGCAGAAATGCCCAGAGAGGGTGCGATGGAGAAAGGCCCTTCATCCTTTTGAACTATGAACAATTGTTAATGTTCTCGTCTCACTAATTTTTTAGTCAGTGGTCACATATGAACAGACAGGAGACAGACAGAAGACAATTCCTTCTATTCTCCATCTGAAGAGGAGTTCCTCTCCTGTATAAAAGGACTACTAGATAAGTTTTCAAGATGACATCTTAAGACATAAAGGATCAATTTAATGCAAATCTTTTCTTAACTTCAAGTGTCTTAAAAACACAGACACCACATAAACATAGACATGTGTATAACTATCTTTGCAATATTTCTATAACATATAAAAACCAGAGAAATCATCGATAATATGATAAATACATTCTCATACTTTACCATAATATGCTAATTCTAAAAGTAGTCAATATACTAATATTTCCAAGCAACTGGTATCTAATAGAGAATAGCCCAAAATTATAGTGACATTAAAAATTGCATTTATAATAAATATAATTTATTTCACAAGTAATTATAAAGTCATAAATTTCCTTCTTAGTTGTTTGATTCATAGGACAAGCCAGGGTCGTGATATAAATACATAGCATGTTAGTGATTGCTGGAAATGGTGAGTGACTGGATAGTGCAACAGTCTGAAGCAATCTTTTCAATCTCATTGACTATGCTGTAATATGTATGCAGGTGTAACACAGACATCAGCTAGTGACCAAAGATTCAGGCATCCTTTTACAGAGCAGAGTTATAGCCGAGAAGCTGCTGTCCTTGTAGCTATGTTCCCCGCTCGCTCAGCTCTGGGTATGGAAGAGTGGGTGGAAGAGATGTGTCACTTAGGCTTGGCTCATGAAAACCTGCCTGTGATCTTCCAAGTTCTCTTTTCATCTTCCATCTTCTGGCTGAGCGAAAGGATTTGAGACACCAGAGAAGGTTAAAACCACAATATAGATTGAGCCAGGGCTCCTGAAACACTGTGGGGAAGGTTAATTGTGCAGGATTCACCTTAGAAAGAGGTTTAAGCAAGACATGCATGAGCTTTGTGCCAAACCAATGAAATTTGGGGTCTATTATCACAGTTATCTCTGACCTAGCTAACATGGTGGGGTGGGATATAATAGCCAGTCCCTCCCTTCCTCCTTGCAGGGCTATGAATTTCTTTTACTAACACTAATTGACAGGCAGGCTCTTTTTTTCCATTTCTTCTCCATTTCTTTGTTCTTTACATTTTCTCTTTGACATTTCCCCCATAATATCTCCTTGATTCATCTGTCAATCCATTCCAAGATTGAGTCTTGGTTTTCTTCTGACACAAATTGCTGCTGCTGTGGAAGGCTGAGTTCAGGAGGAAAGGAAGTGGGAGGAGAAAGAGCTGAGGGATTCTTGTCCCCTGAGGGTGTTCTTTTACTGTGTCACTTCCAAGTTGCTGCCTCTTTTCCATCTCAGGGCTACCTGGGTCAGACTTATGGCCTGGCTGCCAGTGCTCTGCTGAATTCAGGAGGGAGGCCAGATTGCAAGAGTGGCTTCTGGTCTCTTTTTAGAAAGGACAATGCCAGGAGCCGAAAACACCCAGGTCATCACATCCCATTCTGCTCATTATCCGGTTGTAATTGAAAAGAGCCTCAAGCAATCTAACTTGCAATTTTCTAGCTTTTTCTTTTGTATTCCCTTGATGTTCCCTGAGGCTATGCCACTGAATAATTACCATTCCCGTTCTTCCAAAAGGATTCAATCACTGTACAAAACAGTAGCAGGCTCCTTTATGTAATATGCCTGGAATTTAGGTCATGGCAATATTCTAGTTCCATTTCATTAATAGGAAACTTCCTTGAGAAACAGCACACTTTATTGCCTTTTGTTATGTTCCTGAGACTCTACAAGTCCAGGGGTCAGAATGGATAAATCCATTTCAAAGTGTGTATGTGAGAGCAGGTGTGAATGTGTGCGCCCATCCACTTCAACGCTAAAGCTCTAGACTGGCACCTGAAAACTACATCTTGGGGACTGAAACTGAGTTGGTTGTGGGTCTCTCAGAGGATGTGACCTTTGCAGTAAGAAGTCCCTGTTCTTGTCAGTGCTATTTCATAACCAGAGCAAGGCCGTGTATACATTTCCTCTCTGCGGGTGGGCTCCAGCACTCCCCAGCTGTGTGATTCAGTTTGCTTTTCTGAAATGTGGGCATTGTAATGACACCTAGTCCGTGCAGTTATGTGAGCATAGCATGACATAAATACGAAATCCCAAACACCGATAAAATGGTCACCCTCAATTTCTAGTATCAAATATTAATTTTTCCAAAGATTGTGTTGTGTAGTGAACATATCATGTTAACCACTGAAGACCTCTGAAATCTCTTCCATGGTGAATAGTCTCTGAATCTCTACCAGAGCTTCCTCTGTTCTCAAATAGGAGTGGCATTCACTTGTCTACCTCACTGGGTTTTTGTCCAAGTCAAATCAACGGGACTTGTAGGTCTTTTACCCCATGCAGCAAAGCAAAGATGTTTCCTAAGGGACAAGTCTGATCATGACTCCCCCTCCTGCTGGACGGGGGTCTCCAATAGTTTTTTCTCACACAATCCTGAGGAACTCCTGAGACAGGTCATAGGGTCTCTCAGGACCCCACAAGAGCAAGCCTTAGGTCAGGAATCAAAGTTTGGATATCAGGGCAGTGACTTGTCTCTGGTGCCACCCAGCTGAGCAAAGGAATGTAATCATGTGGATCGATAAGGAAAACCGATGGATGAGTCCAACACGTGGGAATGAGTCCCACGTGCAGTCCGTGACTAGAACAGACCCTCTGCACAAAGGAATGGTGATGGTTGAAGAAGCCCACCAATAACTTCAAAGGACAATGTCGCCTTGCCCAATCAGGAACTGAAACCTGGCTGATGACCATCTCTCCATCCCCTCTCCTCACCATGTGGGTTTTTTCATTAAAAATCCAGGCTGCAGGCAAAGCAGACTAGGTCTGGACCTCCCTGGGTCTGCTCCATTCCTTTACCTTCTAATTAAATCTCTGCTTGATCACTCACCTAACTCTGTTGTGGGTTCTTTGAACCACCCAAATCCCACACGGTCCTCAGTTCACTAGTCTAGCCTGACCAGTGCAGTGCCCACCTTGACTCCATGCCCAAATTTCCCAAGCCCACGAATCTCGAGGCTCACCTTTTTGTCTTTTACACCCACCTCCATCCCCAATCCACACATTCTCTCCCTTCACCACACTCAAGCATGTTGCAATAACATTGGGATTTCTTTCAGGATTTGCTTTGAACATTCTCCTTCATTCTGAAGACTTTCACTTGCCTGATCCCCAAAGTAAAGCTGACTTCCCTCTTCCTACATGTGCCTGTTACAGCACTTAGAGCCCTGTGAATTGTTATCTTTATGTCTCTGCTTGTGTCTTTCAGTGTCCTCAGGATTTAACAAAGCTCTCAGTATGTTCTTGCTGAAACATACTGCTGTTTTTACAGATAAAAAGATCACACTTATTCACAATGTCATGCAGGTTCAATTTAGAGAAGGTATTTAGCATTATCTAACTAAGTAGTAAATGAATGAATGACTATTTCTCCCACTGACCTACCAAGTCTCTTAAACACTACCATAATTTTCACAAACATGATTTAGTTCCTGAATACATGCTATCCCTTTTCCATTTTCTGTTAGAATTTTATTGAAATCTAACTTATGTCAATGAGTTATGTTCTGACAATTAATGAGAGATAGTTTATAATATTTTCCTCAGGAAACAGAAGACTTAAAATTTTTTTCTAAGATAGCCTCACACATACATTTACATGTGTACACACACACACACACACACACACACTTTGAAATGGACTTATCCCACTCTAAATCCTGAACTTGTACATATTCTTTACTGTTTCTCCCCTACTGAACCAACTAGAAACACTAGAAGAATTTCTGATTTTTTTATCTTTCTATATATCATAATTAATCAGTGTACTCTAGAAGTCAAATAATTTTCCAACTTTACGGTCTCTCTAACCTGGCCATCTATTCTTCTTCTTCTTATTATTATGGCTACAATTATGATGAACAGCACAGAACAAACAGCACATATGGATGTCTGTGTCTCATTGTTCATACATCAGTGAATGATCCAAATCATGCACTCACGATTCCCTCTTGAAGAATCTCCTGTAACCGAAAAAGTAAAGGTGGAACTTACTTACCTTAGACACTGGGTTCCTAACACCTCAGGTATAGAATGTCACATTATGACCAACATTGTTCTGTGAATCAGTTCTCTGATGTGGGACCTGAATTGACAAGAGTCAAAGGAGCTCCATGCCTTTTCTGAGGGTAATTAGTCAGGGGCTTTGACTACCAAAGAGCACAAATTCGCATGCCCAGGGAAGCCAGGCACATCTTATAAACAGATTTGGAAAAGACTAAATGTGGGATAAGTAAAGAATATGGTAAAGTATTACACAAAACAATAATAATCACTCAGTTCCAATAACACATTACCATCCTAGTCAATGGAGTCAATGTTGCCAGATTTTGATATTTTTAAAGAGAAGTCAGATATTTGGAAGATCACATGAAATTTCCTGGTTTTTAAAATACTGCGTGCACCACATAAAACATGGTTAAAGACCAGATCTGACCTTGGGTCACAGTTTGCAACTCCTACATGAAGCCAGAATCCAAAATGCCTTCTGAATACAAAGCACTAAAGAAGGTTGAACTGAATAGTATGCTTAATATAAGCATTAAAGAATGCCACCATGTTTTCCAACTACTGAGCCATGTCCCCCTTTTCTTTCACTTGCTCATGTCTCTCAAAATTTAAATGCTTTGGCTGTGTCATTGGGAAATTATATTTGAGTCATTCTCGGAGATCTGGTCCATGACGAGGATACTACATCCATCAGACAATTAGTACTCCTTTCTAAAAATGTGGTCCAACATCAGCAAAACCTGCCTTCCAGCCTGAAATTCTTCCAACTCACTAAACAACATATGGCATCACCAACTTTCATGAGACAAACACACACACACACCCCTTCCCTGTGAGAGAACACACAGTTCGGCTCTGGTGTTAGAAGCGCAGTGAGCTTACCAAGCAACAAAATGGCAGAGAGAGAGCTTAGTCTCAGGAAAAGTTTATGCTCTCTTGGTTCTCGCCTCCAATTAGGGATTCTAGGGCATTTAAGGTCTGCCGCATTTCTAGGTGGGGACAGAAACATTTTTCGATGTGATAGAGCCTTTGAACAGGAAACGGGAAGGTCATCATTTAGGATTGGAGCCTCTGTAGAATACTAATGACACTGCCTTTGCTGATATCAAATCTAAATTTACTAAATAGCCCACGGAACAGTAACAGGACAGTCTTCAGATGCTGCCTGCTGCTGAGTGTAAGTAAGGCCAACCAAAAATACCCTGTCAAGTCACCCAAGTCAGATAATTACAATGACCACAAAACAGCCAAGCACCGAGCACTGGAAACCTTTGAGGGGGTCCTTTATCATGCCCTGCCTTTTCCAGAATGAGGCTAATTTGTTCCTATTTCAGCCAGCTCCCGCACAGAGAGGAGCCTAAGGAGAGAAAAGAGAATGAATCGTCAGCGTTATTGAAAAGATTCATGATTAGTCACACTCACTCGCAAGCCAGGTCCTTGCCAGACACCACACCACTCATTAGCAGACCTGAGAACTGGCGTGCCTCCCACAGCTGAGCAACAGCTCCAGGCCTGGCAGGCCCCTGGGGACCCACAAAGCCCTATTCTCCCACACCCTGCAATGAGAAAGACCAGTTTGGGCAGGCCTGGGTGCAATTGGCTCCCCAGATGCTAAGTGAATCTGCTTGTTTTATACACTGTGTTGCTTAAAATATAATTATTCAGGAGCTCATCTGGTGTGGAAATCAAGGCTACAACTCTTACATTACATTGAAACAGTTACCTAACTGGGTCTGCCATTTTCTGCCCAGATTGTCCTTGGAAGCCCCCAAGAGCTGAACATGTTTCATTTCGTGGTTTGTCAGCCTTGCTTCTCTTGTATTCAGCTACAGCTGTGCGCATTATTCTTCATGGAACTGGAAAAGTTTCTTTTCCTTGTCTGAGCAATACCAGCCATTACAACTTTAGTTTACAGTGTGGCCATTGAAGGGCTCAGGGTTTTGAGACGAATGCAACTCATTTGCCAGGAGACAAGCTGGGTTGTAGGAATTGGTGGGTTCTAGTCTCATCGGTGTAAACTGAGACTGAGAAGCAGAAGGGCTTGTTCAAAGTGTGAAACAAGAAAGAGGAGCCAGGTCTATGCTTTTCTATTTAATGCTATTCCTACCTTTTCAAACTCCAGAGCTACATAAGAAGACATCATTTCTAGTGAGGACAATAAATCATTCCTCTCTTTATGAAAACACCACTCTCAGAATCCTAACTCCATTAAGCTCCATCAAAACTAACCAAACAGATGAGACTTCTGTCAGCATGCTCTGTGCTCTCCACAGGGGATCTGAAAGCAGAGAGACATCATAAGTGATCACAACAGGCACTGAACACAGTGTCTCACCTCAGAGAAATATGGAGCCGTGATGGATTCTCTGGAGAAAGGAAGAAACTTGTGCACCCCTCCTTCCCAAATCACTATGAAGCCTGGTTTCAGAGTTTACAATATTTGGTATTACACAGACACGTACTAGCTTAGATTTGTGGTAGACTACGAAAAGTGACCCAGTCTCTACAAACGCTTAAGTGGTTAAGAATCATCATTAACTAGGTAAGTGTGACTCAAAACACTAGTATTCCATTTCCTCAGGCTGTAGACGCCCCCATCCTGGCTTCTCGAAGATGTCACCCTTTGACCTGGGCCAGTGTGATAAGGTCTTAGGGGAAATTTCTGTGAATTTCTAGAATTTTCGAAGTTCTCAGCACAGCTTTTAGACAGTGTGTCATCTAGAGAAAGCATTTTGGAAAACTCAGAGATGAAGCATGAAGGTCATTTACTAGAATGGACACTCAGCACTGGACTTCTCTCTTTTTCCCAAGTGTGGAACAGTAAGCCACCCTGATGTCAATGGCAGTCAGTCCCTGCAAGCAAGTGCCAGTCTACCACTAAGAATGCCTCAGGTGTGCACATACTGCATTCCAAGGGGCATTTCCTTTACCTTCCATGTTTGCATTACCTGCCTTCAGGAGCTGTGGGCTACTCTGACAATTTCTGCATACGTTTCCTATGCACCATTTTAAGTGTGTTGACTCTGATAGTCCCTCCCAAACCCGCTGAGGAAACCCTCCCTCATTACACATGAGGGAGATGGTACACAGAGAGACACCAGCCATTTGGCTAGAAAGTGGCAGAGCTGGGATTTGAATGCACTGTCCAGTGCATTTAACTTCTAAATTAGTTAATAAATGATGATCTGATTCCACAGGTTTTTCTTACTCAATAAATTTTTGAGTATAGGTATTTCCCTCTTTCCCTTCAGTGACATGAAGACATTCTTAGAAAATCGAAAAATATTTGGAAAAATAAGGCCAAGGGGAAGTTTGGAAAAAAAGTCAAGAACAAGGGCATTGTGGTCCACAGATCTGACTGGAGTCCATTATGTCACTTACCAGCTGTGTGACCTTAGGCTTCTCTAAGTCTCTCTCTCTCTCTCTCTCTCTCTCTCTCTCTCTCTCTCTCTCTCTCTCTCTCTCTCTCTCTCTCTCTCTCTCTCTCTCTCTCTCTCTCCATCTATAAAATTGGATAATGAAGGCCCGGTTCACAAGGTTCTTGGGGGTTAAAAAAGAGTTGACCCACACAAATGGCATTAAACAGAGTCTGGTCAACAGTAGATGTGGACTGAATAGTCATGTCAATTATTAATAAAGAGGTGAGGTAAATGGCAGTGAAGGGACAATACATTTAAACAAAAAAGATAGAAGGCCTGTATTGTCTTCTGAGTTGTCAAATGTCCTAGAGACTTATGAATCATAAATAAGAAATTCCCTTTAAAACAGTAATTTCAGAAAATAGCTCCCTTTGCTCTGCTGGCTGCTGTCACTCTGTTTTCTCTTTTTATCCCCAGGAAAACAGTTCATAATTATCGTGTAACAGCTAAACCTGGCTTCTCTGTACCTCGGTGCTGACAGATATGCCCACAGGGTCCTCAGGTTTCTGTCAGGAAGGTGCCCTTGGGCAATCATAGGGGACATTTAACCAAGCGTGGATGCAGTTCTGTCCTGTCCCCTCTTATCATCCTCCCCTATGCCTTTACTGCTCCTCACAGCTTGGCAACGCGCTGGCAGGTCACTGGCCGGGAGCCTGTATTCCTCACACAGGTCCTGTCACTATAATAACCATATTTTCTCTTGCGGTGAAGAGTAATTGAATTAAATTGGGCAGCATTTGATGCTGACCATATTAATTGCCTGAACCAATTGAGGCCTCTGTGAGGTCACAGGCAGGAATGAGCGGAGCCATCAGACAGATGTTCGTGCCCGTGTGTCCAGCCATCATGTTCTTACTCCTGTGCAAGCTTCAGAGATCTCCCTCGCCATCTGGAACCCTCTGGATGGCTCATTGAGCTAGGGTGCAAACCAGGAGAGTCCTAGGGCCCTCCTGTGGGGAACGCAGCAGAGCTGTCAGGGAGCAAAGTTTGACTAATGTCACAGCTGAACAGATGGACATGCAGATGTTTAAACAGGAATGGATGGGAGCACAGGAGATGAGTGAGATCTATAAATATGGGCTCAGAAATCATGTGTGTGCGTGTGTGTGTGTCTCTGTGTGTCTGCGAGGAATCAGCAAGTAGGAATTAAGAGTTTTGCTTTGGTGACATCTCAAAATGTTCATGGTGTTATAGTCACGTGTCTTTGGCAAACAAGAATCCCCAGTAGTCTTTATCAAACATAAACTATGTGGGTTTTTGCTTATCTAAAAGTAAACAAGAAACACAGATGACTGCCTTTAACTGTCTGACTAGCTCTATTTTTCTTTCTTTCTGCAGATAAACTTAAATATAGACATCAACATCTAAATTTATCAACAGGATGCACAAAGAGACACCAGGAGAGAAGCATGGGAGGAAATCTGAAGAGGTTGTGCCTTCAAAAATTTCTTTCTCTGTCACCCTTCCCCTGGTCCTCACTGTCCACTCAGGTCTGGCCTCACTGCTCACCTCACAAACAGCAGACTGAATGACCTTTGTTAAGACTTGAGCCCATCTATCCCTTGACCTCCATTTCATAATCCCTGAGGGCAAACATGGAAACAAACATGTTGACACCTGGAGATTCAGCGACTCTTATAGAACACTGATGAATTTGACTTCCATCCTCAGAGGCACGACCTCTGTCACTTTGGCATGGAATTCTCCCTTGTTGGCTGGCCCTTGGTGAACCAAGTAACCAAGCTGGCAGGGAGCAGTGCTTCGCCCAAAGCCTGCAGGAAGGAATAAAGTGTTGGCATTTTCAGAAAAATCAGCAGCAGTCAGGCACAAAGACTTACAAAGAGAAACACTATTGTCCTCCTGCAAGCCCACAGTAGATTGTCCTAATTATGTTTGTTTTCACATTATTGTTCCAGGAAAAGGTGGTGAGAAGATTTCTCTCTTTATTCATATTCAGAAGGTTCAGTTTGTGTGTGAGGATAAGGATCTGTGGGCTGAGTGAGAAAGGAAGTCCTAAACACCCAATAATTTTTAAATTACGGGTTATGACACATTAATGACTCCCAGGATGGGGAAAGTTTCCACTGGGACCCATGATTCAACCTTAGTAGGAGAGCCCAGTGTCTTCAATATGCACCAGCTTGGTTCCCAACCCACTAATCCTCTGGAGACCAACCAACCCCTTCCGAGTGACTGGTCCTCCCAAAAGACATGATGAGTCACCATCACAGTATTGATGCTGCAAAGGGAGGAAGTGTGGCAGCACTAGACAAAAACAGTTTAAAGTTTAAGAGTAAAACTTAATAAGGACGAAGAATTGGCAAAATCACCCTGGCTTAAGTATCTTCCACATATGCCTATATAACTCTAGTATACATTTGATACTTGAATCCTCACACCCTTGAAAAAGATTGTCCCGAATTGTGTCAACATTACTAACTTGTTCCTATTTCTAGATCATTAAAGTAGATGAAAGCTATGTTAAATCGAGTATTAAATTGACAGAGCATAATCAAATCTCCAGAGTTCACTGTGAAATTCAGTACCATCTTGGCTCTTTCTCAGTCTGCTTCACCTACTTCCCTTCCTGCATGTTCAATGTTTATTATTCATATTGATATTCCATAGGTGCAATCTGTGACCTTATTTTCTCACTCCATACACATTCTTTCATGGACTTATCAACAGCTATGGAGGAATTCAGTTACCTTCTCCATGCCTAAATCCAGATGTTTAGTCTACACTCTTCTATAAATGTCGCTTCGTTCAACAGACATCAATGGAGAAGTTACTGTGAGTTGGGCCCTGGGCTGGGCCCTGGACATAGGGAAGAAATAAAACATGGCGTCGACTGACAAATCTCACATATAATTGCATATCCAGCTACCTACTGGAAGATTCACCCAAAGTTAGAGTTGTAGTAGGCATAATATTATTTATTTCAAATTGTTGCCATTTTTGAGAACCTTACAACTTACTTTATGCCAGCTCCTCAGCTCAAGGTGTTTTCTGACCCACCCAAGCACAGAGACATGGCTTTGCCCACTCATGAGCCAGGTAAGGATCAGGTGCATAATCTTTGCACCTGTTTTCATCCCAGCCTAACGGTCAGGCAGTGACAAGTGGGCATGGATCATCTCCTGTCTTGATAATGTTAAAGACTGCTTTAGCTCTGATCTTATGCTCATAGTACTTCCAATATGACTCTTATATTTATGATAATAAATGCAAGTTGCTGGTAGATAATTTAAACTAGAAATAAAAATGTCTGGCTCCTTGTCTTTTAAGCTTCCAGATCAGTTGAGCATCCTAGATTGAAAACTTAGTTATTTTGAAAAAAAAAACTAGCTTTTGCAGCTAGTTATCTAAGTGATTCTGTTTCTCAGTATTATATAATTAGAGAAGTGATCAGAGGCACATACATACATACATATACATGTATATATAATAGAAGTCATATTCATCACACATCATCCCATTTATTGCATTGATACCTCTTTATTGTTCATCATTGACTGACTTTGCAACTGTTAGAAATTTCAACTTCCAAATTAAATATTCCTATTAAAACATTGCATTCATTTGTTTCACATGCTGGGATTTTGTTTTGTTTAGGAAAAGAATATCTTGTTCTAAAGAAGTCTGAAAACCAGGAGACAAACCTAAGGATTTAGTTCTACATACGAGACCCCATATATGCTAGTGTTGCCCCACCTCAGCCTCACATCCTTCTACAGCCCTCACACACATCCTGCAACCTGACGAGCAAAATCGCCTGCTCTTTCTCCATCTGAATCTTTTCTTATATCTTATATGCACTGTATCTGCCACTGGAATGTTCCTTTTCCGCCTCATTTTTCTTCTCACCTTTAAATGTCACCTCTGGTAAACCCACCCGACACCTCCAGGTTGAGATAGGATGTGTGTCCTCATGTCTGTGTCTTGCTGAAATGCTACCCCGGTACCTCATTACAAGTTCAAGTTCCTAGACAGGAGGAGTTATAGCTATAGCTTTATATTTATAAATAAATATAAATACATATTTATATTTATTTACTTGCGACCACCCACTGCTGGCTCATGATATGATCATAATAAATGTGTATTGAATAAAATTATAAGCAGATGTGCAATTTAATAAGAACCCAGATTTAGCCCTTAAAGAATTTAAGCTCCTAAATTTCTAAAATGCCCATAGGTGACATGTACTGATTGTTAAGCATCACCTCTAGCTGTTTATATGAATCATCTCATCTAATCCTCCAAACCAGATTCATGAGGTAGGTGGTATAGTAATCACGATAAATTTTCAGATGAGGAAACTGAGGCATAATGAGGTGATACAAAGTGTACCCGAGGGTCCACAGCTGTGAAAAGCAAGTCTGCCCCATGCTCTATACCACATGTCTTCTTCAGCATGCTGCTGATGGTTTACATAGAGAAAGCTGGATACAACTGAACATTTTCTTAGTGATGCAAGTCATGGTGACTATCCTCTAAAACAGATGTCTTTGGGACCTGGACAGGCCATTTTCCTCTGCTGGGTCATCCCACAGTTTGGTAAATTTGAAGAACTGATTGCACTTTCTCTTGCCATTGCCCTCACCACTAGGCTTGCTTCTCAGTGAGCTTGCCTTTGAAAAGAACAGAGGGAGAAGTGGCAGGAACATAAGCTTTATGGTCATCGATTCATACTCCAGTGAGTCTATCATTTACTGACTGTCGTCTGAGTCAGTCTGATTATCTTTAAAACTAGTGTGAAACACCAGTATAACACTGGTTGATATTGGTGGTTGTTAGAATAAAATTGCCATGTATGAAATACCCAGTATATTGTTTCCTTTCCTTTTTCCATTCTAATTACTTTACTTTAATGTGCTATAAGCTTTGAAAACCAAGTTCATTAGAATTGTGCCTCAGAGAAGCAAAAACAAGGTTCTGATAAGCCATAGAGCTTTAGAACATGTCCTTCGTGATTTTTGCCCAGCTTCCAGGCAGTGGGGGTTGGATTCCCGATGAGTGAGGGATCCTGGGAGACTTCAGCCTCCCCGGATTCACCGCTGGGTGGCAGTACATCCCACTTCCTTTAACATTGTTCTTTTGTACACATGTGTAAAAAGGAGGAGCTGTACCTAGGGGCCAATCCTCACTTTTCAACTGCTTCATTGCTTTTGATGCAAATTATCTCTTACACGTTAAGGTCATGGCAAATATTGTTTGTGTGTGTTTTAGGCACTCATGCCAAATGACATGGAGCTTTGCCAAAGTCAAACGAAGCACTTTTCATTAGACTATTTTCACTGGGAGGC
Source organism: Solenodon paradoxus (assembly GCA_004363575.1). NCBI lineage: Eukaryota > Metazoa > Chordata > Mammalia > Eulipotyphla > Solenodontidae > Solenodon > Solenodon paradoxus. The sequence continues at coordinate 2,592,001 of RJWH01000005.1, forward strand.
TTTTCTTACCCAAAATTATCTACAATTAGAACTGCAGAGAAATTTTCCCAGTGTGACACAGCGTTTTAAAGGACAGGGACACAACTGCTGTCAAAAAAAGCTACTGATAATGCCAGTAATTTTCTACCTCGGTCCTGCTATGGTTAAGGACAGCAGTTGTAAAAGGAACTGAGCCGCGATCTCTCGGCTCAGCCTGTAGTCTCACATATTGGCCTGTCTCTAACTTCAGCCCATTGCTCTGGTGGTGATTATGCCCCACACGCAGAGAGCTGCTTTACTACAGAATCAAAGAGGAAGTGATTGGGTGGAAAATGAAGCACTATTTCTATAGACATGCAGGAAAGAAGCATGAGGAAGTGGGAGAAGCATCTAGAAAGCACAGTTTTATGTGGGAGAGAACCGTAAACAGAAGTGCCAATAAAATACCTTCAGAATAAGACAGTAGCCTATGAGGTGAAGGAATCATGCTCCTGACGTCCCTCTCCTTCTTCCCTATTTTTCTCCCACTGCACAGGCTTAGGTGGTCTCACATAAATAGCCCTCTGCAGCTGCTGTGATATTTCCAGTGCCGAGCATTTCAGGTGAATAATATGATGTCTTTCATTAAATCCTGGGGAAGAGTCACAGACTCCACTGCCGTAGATGCAATCTGAGAGTTCATCTTGTCCCATGTCTCTGTCTTCAGGACGGCTCAGACTGAAACTCTCCCAAGAAGATCAAAATCTCCACTAGAAATATCACAAAATGATTTTTCTGAGTCCAAGAGCAAAGGACAAGGTCCAAGACAAAGATTCCTCCATGTAGAGTGTTTTGTCAAGGAAGGAACCTGGGAGCTGGAGTGGGGAGACCCTGGCAGAAGTCTGGGCTCCTGGGTTTGCCAGCCTTGCAACTTGGACAATCACCTGACGCCCCTGAGTTTGGGTTGCCTCGAAAACAGAGATGATCTACGTCACTGGGTTGCTGCAATGATCAGGTCAGACAATGGATGGAAAAGTGCTTTGTCAACTGGAAAGTGCTATTCAAATTCAAATGCCACTTAAGACTGTGCTCACTCCCTTCATTTTTCCCTCCTCAGTGGGTTTAAGAATCTGATCCTTCATTGCTAAAAATGCAAGAGGTCTGTGGTCTTCAGGACAGGAGTGCACTTCTGTGTGGACAGACATCAGCAGACTCCGCAGCGTGGAAGGAGGTGTGACCCCTGATGAAGGACTCATGACACCCATGTATAAGCAACAGTCTCTTGCCTCTCCTCAGAAAATGGTCTGTGCCTCTGACCTCCCTCAGTCATGATTAGCACTAGAATTCTGGGGAGAATGAGAGCAAACTTGGATTTGGCCACCTTTTACTGCATGGTTTTGGGTTATATATTTACTTCTTTGGTTTATTTATTCGAAATAAACAGTGATTAGAGCTATGGACTCTTGAGCCAGGCAGCCTGGGTTTGAGTCCTGATTTCTCCAATGAGAGGTGACTTTAGGATAAAGGCAAACTCTGCCAGGACTTATTGAGCATTCAGGTATGTCAGCATGTTCGAAATGCTGTATGTGAATCAGCTCAAGTGATCTTCACAATAACTCCATGAGGTTAATCCAGTTATTATTCCCACATTGCAGATGATGAAGCTGAGACCGGCAGCTTCCTCCTCCTCCTCTTCCTCATCCTCACTTCTCCATTACCCAACTTCTCATAGAAAAATACAATGTCTTTACCTTGCTCGAGTTCCCTCACAAGTGAGTAGCAGTCTCGCTCGTTGTTACTGTGCCTAACTTTTCTTCAGGAAATGTGTGAATGTTTGTGAAGTGCTTAGAACAGATACACCCTCAGCGAGAGCTATTATGGATTGTTTTTGAGGACACATCACGTACCTGTCACTTTGCTAGATGCAGGCAAGACACACATCTCCCCAGTCCTATCCCATAAGGATCACAGATAATAACGCTTACTCTTTGTATTCCCAAGCTCTAGGGATCAAGCCATAAAGAAGGTATAAGAAGAAGTAGATGTGCTTTTGAAAGTGAAAACCAGCCACACTGAGGAGGCAGAGGCGACATTACTTTATTTCAGTTGAATCCGACACAATGTCCTTGTAATAGGAAAAACTTAATCCAAGACATATATTTGAAAACCTTCTTGTTGGAATCAACATAGTCTCGTGCTATGGCCCGTGTCCTGAACTCTATTTGCCAAAATAACTGATTTGATTTTGCAGCTCTGAGTGTCATGTTGACTCCAGTCCTGTTGACATAACTCTATGCTTGTTTATTTTCCTCCAGAGCAGGACACTTACAGCAATGTGACGTATCTGTTTTCTTTGCCAAGACTTGTTGGCCCTCTCTCAGAACATTGGAGAACGACTATTTCTAAACACTCAGTCATCATGCATGCATTTACTTATTGAGCATGCAATATTTACAAAGCACTATATGCTTTCCTTAATTTATATCTGCCATTCTGGATTAATTCTATTATTTTTTATTTTAGTGAGAAAACATTGCATCATAACATTATACAGGTTTAAGATGGACATCCTTGTAATTTGACATTTGCATACAACACGTTACGTTTTCTACCATCAGTCCAACCCTATCCTTCACCATACTATAATTCTTATATTACAAGGGTCAGAACAAATTCAACAGGTTGTCATTCTCTCTTTTATGCCTAAGAATGTGTTGTAATAGAAAATTGAGCCTAAAACAATTTGTGAAAATATTAAAGAGAACCATAGTTCTTTTAGTCCAAAAGGCATATTTCTGAGGAAGAGAAGATCATAGTAACATGATCTCAATCTGATTTTAACAGTCATTTCTTGACCATCTGCTCTGACCTAAATCCCAGAATATAATCTTACCAACTATAAAGAGGTAAATGCGGCAAAGAAGGACAAATTACTTAACTTTTCTGAACCTCCATTTCTTTTTCTATAAAATGGGACTACATATATATAAATCACTTGGAAAATACATAGAACTATTTGTTGCTTCATTTAATCCACTAAAAATCCTGTGAAGTGTTGTCCCTTTTATATCCGATGAAACTGAAGCTGAGTTTCCAGACCAAAGCAGCATATCACTAAAGTCTCCTAAGATATCTAGGTTCTCAGCATTGGTAAACAGCAAATACATTTTATTTCAAAAGCCCATGTTTTCTTTTCTTGGACCTGTGATCCAGGATAAGGAAGGACTCTCATCTGAGAATTCAAAAGCCTAAGCAATAGGTGGCAGATTTTATTATTATTCAAGTTATTATCCGAGTTATTTGGACGCTCTGCCCCTGGAATTTCTTGGTATCTGTATTTGCAGGTCAGTACTCAGAGAACTGAGTTTCAAAACACCAATGCTCTATTTCAAAGGTAAGCAAAGCCAAATTGACTTTAAAGTCAGAAAGTTCCGTTCCCCATGCTCCATGGCATGCTTTGCATGCTAGAGGTCAAGTTTTTCCAGTGATAAGGGGGCCTTACTAGGAAGTTCTCAAAGCAGGAGAGCTAAGCGTGAATGTCACTAAGGTCATCAGTGGAGAGATGGCCTTGGGAGGAGGGCTTTATCTAGGTGGACTTGCCACTGGGAGTCAGACATGAGCAAACACACATTATTTCTGCCAAAGGTTATACACGGAAGAGATCAGCTATGGTAACTGAGTCTGCTTCTAACTATGGCATGTGCAGTCAAGAAATGATTCCTTGTCTAAGTCATGGGTGAAAATGAGAAACTTCCTTTGGGAAGGGTGATGGGCTTTAGTGTCTAAAGTTTAGGATAATGTGTTATACTGCTACCTCTTCTCCTCTCACCCCTACCCCCACTCCTCCTCTCCTTCTCCTCCTCTCTTCTACCTCCTCCTCCTCCTCCTCTTCTCCTCCTCTCTCTCTTCCCTCTTCTTCTCCCCTCTCTCCTCCTCTCCTCCTCCTTCTCCTCCTTACTCTTCCTTCCTCTCCTTTCTTTCCTCACTTACCTCCTTCTTCATTACCCATCCTCGCACTGAACAGCAATCAGTCCATTTAACTCGATCCATTTAATCAAAGCCTAGTCTGTTCTGCATTCTTATCATTGTTTAGTCCACTAAAATCTCATAAGACATGCCTCTCATTAAACCCAACCAGTAACCACTTGAAGTGATGAGCATACGTTTTCTATCCATTTCACATACTCACTTCTCGAAACAGTACCTCCTTTAGGTCCTATTCTTTGCACCTGCTCCGCAAGATGCTGACCCGGAGAGCCATGTTACACAGCTCTGGCTACTTAAGCACATGGGAAGGGCAGCAAGAGAAATTTCGAGAGCTAGATGTAATGAAGATAGAATATCACATGAAGGTACAATGAATGATCCTCTGCAATGGCAAGAGGCATGTATTATAGTCCCTAAAGGACTGCACTTTATATTGAGCACCCTGTTTCATCTTTTAAAAATGTCATGGAAACAGTCCACGCTCCAACAAGCATGGGCTGGAAAGCTCAGCAAAATGATGGTTCTTGTCTGGTCACTTTCCAGTCTTGCTCCTCTAGGTTCTCCTGAGAGACAGGAGGTCCGTTTGGAATCAGCCCTGCAGGGCCTGCTCCAGAGCAAGTCCTGAGCCTGGCCAGGTCCTGAAGGACCTTTCTCCGACCCTCAGGAGGTAGCTGTGCCAGCTCTTCCCCTGTGCTGAGTGTCTGAAGATGAAGGCCATCCCCTCATCTAAATGCAGGTTGTGTCGTCATTCTGTCAGCAGGTCCCCAGGGCAGGGTGAAGGCCTAGAACTTCAAACTTAGTTCCAGCTCCCTTTGTGCGCAGAGAAGATACGGGGTAATTCCCTGCAGGAGTATTGTGTAGACTTGGCAGCCATCGTCATGTTCACCCTCAGCCTCCTTGGCTAATTAATGGCAGTTCTTGAAGCCTTTCCTGAGAGTCTTCTTTACTAAGCTGCTCCAAGGCTCACCATAGACCCTGTTCTCTTCTTTGGTAATTCAGGTCACATTCACAGAAGCCAGTTTCAGTGAAGGCTAAAGACGTTTTCCACATTGACTGTCTTTTGAACTTGAATCCAGCCAAAAATTACTCAGTTCTTGGTTCTCCTATGACTGTATAGATTGACTCTAAAATTCCCTAAATCATAAAAATAAATCCTCAAAACTCCTCATCTACATTCCACCCACCACTAGGATAAGTAGCCATGCTGTCCCCGCAACTAGAGAGAGAAAGGGATCTAATTATATCCTCAGGAAAAAGAGATTTCTTCAGATCACAGCAAGCCATAAAATGTATTATGCCATTGCCGAATTTAGTATGTGAAGCTATTGTAATATCATAAATAGAGCTCAGAACTGAACGACAGGAAGCTTGGATTCTAGCCTCATTCCTAGCCGTTTGAAAAGGAAAGTGTTCTTAAACTTTTTTTTTACCATGACCCCTTTTGACTACCTGCTAAATGCTGTGGAACATCAATCTTACAAGCAGACAATTTGAAGATAAACACGGGTAAGAGAGTTTGCCCACTCCTCAGGGTAACAATTCCTCCCAGACACTATCTCTACCATCCTTCCCAGTACTAACAATCATAGAGCCCATTAATCCTGCATTAGAAGGGAAACAATCTAGCAAGTTATATTTTTAATGTTCAAAATGCTAATTGCTCCTTAGAGCCTTGAGTAGAAACAGAAGAGTGCTGTGAAGTTTAATCAACTGGTGGTGTCACTTCATCTTGTCCTCGGTTTTCGTGAAATGCTAAAATTATCCCCAGCTCCTCCAAGCGTTATTTGCAGTTCCATATGGTTTATATCCTAGCAATCTAGCAATTCATCAATCTGTTTACATACTGATGTTATACTTAGATTGATATTTAACTCTCCTCAGAATCGTTGCCTTGCAAGACTTATAAATGACTGCTTTGCAGTAATAGAATAGATATTGCACTAACTGGAAAATAGTAATCATTTGGTGGCAACTCATGGTTCCTTTCATTTGGTTTACACATAAATAACCACATATTTACACACATGCACAGAGAATTGGGTATGTCAGGGTCTCTGACATTGATAAAATGCCAAATACTGGATGTTAATTTGTTAACCAACAACTCAAGCTCTGGGCATAAACAGCTTCATATGAAAAATATATAGGAAGTTAATATACAGCTATCAATACACACATAAAAATGTGCACTTTACATATCACTCTCTTTTTCTACTTGCTTTTATTTCATGGTATATGTCACAGTGGGATTTAAAATCTGTCAGGAAACATCAACAGCTTGTGAAATGAATAGCCTTTTTTTCTACTCCTGTACCATGATAGAACCTTAAAGTTGGAAAGGATTCTAAAGGTCTGCTCTGGTCTCCATCCCAATACAGGAACTGCCTCTTTTGCAACCATGGCAGGTGGCTATATAGGCCTCTGCTTGAATATTCCGAGTGATGGGGAGCTCACTTCTGTACAGATCTAAATGTCAGAAAATGTTTCTTATATCAAGCCAAGATCATCTGCTCGTAATTTCCTTGACAGATCTAAACCAAAATTCATTTTCCTCTTCACACTAGATCCTTCCTTTACATTTCCAGTTCTATTAATAGAATCATGACCGACCACTTAGAACCCAGGACTTCTTTTCCTCCATTCAATTTACCAAGTCCAGGTGAGTCTGTCTTTCCTAAATAGTCACTTGAGTCTGTTGCTTTGTCTTAGTTCCAATTCTTATCACCTCCATCTTGAAGTGTGCAATTGCCCACAAATGATCACTCTGCTTCTAACCCTAGCTTTATGCTCCGTCACCCAAACAGAATCAAGACTTCCCTCCGGAATAGCCTCCACTCATGTCTTCTCGGGCCCTAGAGGGCAAAACCCCTCCCCTCTGCGATCAGGCTCCCTGCGTCTCAGTGCCCACCCTCACCATGGCAAGCTCCAACCTTAAGGAACCAGGTAGGGTTACTTCCCTGAACCTGCAACAGTCATTCATATCCTGACACTTTCCTGAACTTTGTCACTTGGCTTGAAACAGTGCTCCCCATTGGTCCACATAGGAAATTTCCACTGATCTGTTAGGGCTCTTCCCTAGCACCCTATTCGCCCCTTACCTCAGGCCAAGCTGACACCCGCCCTCCTTGTACCTCTACTGAACCTTCTGTTCGTCTGAATCACAGCTATTGCTTTTAGTGATTTTTACTTAAATATTGGCCTAACACAAGAGTGTGAAACCCATGAAGTCACCCATGTCTGGAGCCCCACTTGGAGAGTAAAGTGTCTGACTCTCAGGAAATAGAAATTCCCTAAAGGTTTATAGCACAGCTCCACTGGACTCTGCCTGTTTGTTACAGGAAGGGAAGAAGGAAGGGACAGCAAGGGCAGTGAGGGAAGGAGGGATGGAGGGAAAGAGAAAGAGGGAGGGAGTGAAGGAAAGAAGGAGGGAGGGGTAGTATAGCTCCCTTCCCACTCAACAGCCATTAGCATTCACAGGCAATAATTCTACCCTGAATTTTGAAAACCAAAATACTATTTTTACCGAAACATACATTCTTCAATAATTACTCATAAGGTACTGTTTAAAGACATTTCTTCTCCTGATAGTCAATGAGAAAACTATGTTTGACTAGCCAGATCACTCCTGAATTAAATGACTTCTTCTATTTGGTACACACTGGAGACAAACTTCACCCACTGAATATATTTTCTCATGATTGTTTATATGTCTTGATGTCTCAGTTCTAGAGTTGTACAGCATGTGTGCCTCTCTCTAGGAACTTCACCCCTACCATCTCCCATGGCCCACATGACCTCCCTCGACCCACAAGCATCTCTGCTCTTCCTGAAGTTTAGAAGATCAGAGTCTCTTCTAAATAATGAACTAAGACTCACAGAAAAGGTAGCCAGATGGTGTCCTGCTACATTCAACAAGTTCAGGGCACACTTTTCACCAATTTGCACACTGAGGGGCAAGCAGAAAAAGTTAGGTAGCAGAAAGAAGTGGGCTAATAGAACAGACAGCACAGAGAGAAAGAGAAGGAGTCCTCTGGGAAGGAGAGAAAAAAACAGGGGAGTGAAGGGAAGGGGAGTTGGCATTTCTGGTCTGATTTTGTCAGATCCACTTGGGCTTCGTTCCTGTGTGCTGACTCGATCCTTTCACTAACTACTAGATGCTGACTCTCACCCAGGACACACACTCATAAACATGGGAAAACCCCAACTCTGCTTCCTTGAAACCAGAGAGACTTTACTAGAACTCTTGAACTACTGCTTTTTGTATTTTAGGAATCTAACATTGTGTTCATACCTATAAAATTTCATTTTCTTGTATTTGCCCATCATTCTAGTATTTCATAATTTCAGTTTCAGCTCGAGATTTCATAAAGTCTTACATCTCACCTTTAGGAAATATAGTCTTTAAAATCTTTGTAGCTTAGATATTTTCTCAATTTCAGTCTTCTGCACCTTTTCTATTCTCCATCATTCTCCAGGCATTTTTGTGTTTTCGCATCACATTGTATTATATTTCACTAATGTTGGTCCTACTCTTTCTTGTCTCAAATTTTGTTGTTATTGAAAACACATGAATAGGAAAATTTGTTTTGCTTGAAGTGACATTATCCCTAATCTGTCCAGGGGTGAGATTTCCCTCTTCATGTTGTTTCTCAGATTGGAGGAAGCTAGGATTATATTGAGTCTAACATTTTGAATTAGAAAAGCATAATTCCTAGCTCACTTCAAATTCATTCAGTCTCTAGCACACACTCTAGCACACATTCACACTCTAGCACACACTAGACAACAATAATACAGCCAATATTTATTTAATAACTACTATATGCTGAACATTAGGCCAAATACCTGTATCCTAATTTTCAAAACAATCTTATGAAGTTGCCTTACTAATCGTCTCCATTTTTCAGATGAAGGCACACAGCTTAAAGAGATCACATGGTTTGTTAAAAGACACCCAGCTAACAAACGTGGAGCTGAAATGTGAGTCCATGGTTTGCATCTTTTTTTTTTTTTTTTTTACTATTCTGATGAGTACAGAAAGAAAGCAATCAGAACTGATGTTAATTCACATTCTCTTAGTCATCACGCTCATAAAAAATTAGCTCTCATCTTGCGACCATCGCTATCATTGTCACTACTATCACTTGTTTTGTTAAGGTTTCAGTGCTATTAGTGGTAACGATGAAACTTGAACCTCACATGAGGGGCAGCCTCACAACGTGGATACTAGTCAAACCGAGCCATTAGGTAAATCAACCATTGAGAGATCTAACTCCTCAAATTATTCATGGGGTGCAGTCAAAGCTGTGTTTGCAAGTTAGTTGTCCAGAACTCCACAAACACATTTCTTCGTTTCAGGTCCGGATTGATAGGGTCAATTTACACAAATAAAAACTGAAATACTCATACAGATAATTCAGAGATAGGCAAGATATAAGACTATTGTATATGTATGACACTGTATTTTAACTACAGATTCTTCTCTAGTCTTTGCTGCTCCTGAGGGCATCGTAGTTTAGTCAGCATTGAAACTCATTCACAGTAAGTCTGGTTGATAAAGGTATGAGTCTTTCCTACTGCATCGTCTTCGCATGCTGCTGCCCTTACAAAGACTTGACACCGGGCACGCACACAGTGGATGAGAACACTTATTGATGAGAGGCCAGAGAATGTGATGACCCTAAGTTGATGCAGTGGAATGATGGGAGAGATTCGATGCAATTCCAGGGTTATCTGAACCTTTTTCTAGTATGAATGTAACTCCTTCCAAACCCCCATCTTTGATGGATACAGGGAGAAAGCAGGTTCAATGGGTGCTAAGCCTGAAATCTGAGTTTCTAGTGGGGTTTGCTAAGTATCTTGGTACATTTCCTATGCACAGTAGAGATTCCAATATAACTATTTCAACTAAGAAACGTGAATTCCTCCTAAGTTAGCCAAAAGAGAGAGCTTATTAAACCTGAATGACCCTGAGGAGTTCGTTAGTAAATAAAAAGTTTACTCACAATCTCTAACTTCTGCTTATCTGCTAAAGAACAGTTACCCATGACTTGAAAAATGATTTCATCCAGTACACACAGCTGATCTACACTGGGAATTGCCAAAACCCACAGAAATACAACCTTAACACCTAGACAGCCTTTAACTCACTAAATTGATAGTTGCCATCGTGTACTTATATTGCTCCCCAAGGGCTCAGAAAAATTTAATTAATTTTAATTTCTATTCCACAAACGTCCTCAGTGAAAATAATAAGTCTCTGGCTCTAGCTAACCCATGTTTAGCTGACAGGTCTGGACCTGACTGACTGATGAGGGGAATACACTTTCTCCTCTCCCCAGGGGTCCCCCAAGTCTTTCAATCTCTGATTGTTCATCTACAACTAAGCCTAAAAGCATCTCTGAAAACCACATGACTGTAGAAAATGTATTCACATACAAAACATTTTACACAAATTTTACAGCTTTATTTATAACCATCTAAAAATTTCAATGTCCTTAACTGATGAGTGGATGCAGAAACTGTGGTACATCCGTGCACTGAACTGCTTAACACAAAGCAATGAAAAGGAAAAAAAAAAACTGTTGATATGCAACAACAGGATGAATGGCAAATGCATTATGTTAAGTGAAGAAGTCAGACCCCAAAGAATATATACTGTAGGTTGCATTTTCTTGCAGTCCCAGAAAAGGTGAAACTGTAGGCATAGAAAGACAATCCCTGAGAGATACAGGGTAAGGGAAAGAGGCTGAAGGGAACAGGAACACTCGGGGAAATGGTGAAACATTTCTGTATGTTGATCCTCACAGTGGCCATACAAGATTGTGTGTTTGTCAAAACATAATAGAATTGTACACTGAAAAAAGTTAATTTCAGGCACCCCCTCCCCCTCGGTGGTGTTAGCCGTTAAGTCTGCCACCTCCAGCTCGCACAAGCCATATAATTCGAAGGACCGAGGTTTGCATTCTGGGGCTGAGGTGAACAACCAACATGAACAACCAACTAAAATAAATAAAATGCTTATTTCTCCTCTCTCTCCCTGTCTGCCTGCAACTTTCCTTAAAAAAGAGAAATCTTAAAAAGTAAATTTTAGTATATGCAAAATTACCTCAATAAACTTAAATAATAATTTTTAAATATTTTTTTTGTAGATTAAAGTAAAAAAAAACCCAAATGGGTGAGATTATTTTACTCTTAACCCCAGTGATCAGGTAGATGTGTTTAGCAGGATGATTAGATCAACAGCTATATGGGGTCAGGACTGGGCAACATCCATCTGCAGGATAAGCTGAAAGCTGTTCTGGGAGCAGCTCTGTAGGAACAGCATTTCAAGAGGGTTTACTTCTAGAAATTGCTGGTCGGGTTGCAGGTTGGGATGGCAAAGGGATGGCGAGAGAACAGGCAAGGCTGGTGCCTCCAGAGAGGCCTTCCGGGGGCCCTCCTCTGGGGCAAAGGGCGATGCAGGCATGATCTGTGGACAAACTATGATGAAATAAACTTGTAATTTCCAAGGTCTTCCACACAGCCCTCATTGCACCCCCATAGGCATTTTCAAGGGAGAGGCTCGCCCCGATGTGCAGATGAGGAAGCTGAGGTGGGGGCTATGACTTAGCCATGTTGCTGGAAGGCAGGCTGGGTTCTAGCATTTCTGACCTCATTCTTATTTGTTTGTCAATTGGGCTAGTGGTGGTAGTGGTTTAAATGGCACTTAAGCTCTTCATCCTGGAGCTGAGTTCATCATCGAAATAAGAAGACCTAGTGGAGAGAGAGAAAAGCTTTTCAGTCACTGCAAGGTGAAAATGACAGTCAAATCTCTGAGAAAGAGACAGAAAGCAAAAGTCAGGACTGGGTCCAGAGCAGCTGAGCTGCTCTAAATGAAGCCAAGCATCTGACTTTCGATTGTGGGTTCAGCAGCATTCAGGGATTTCAACGACATGACTGAAAACACCTGGATATTTGGAGTTTTGCGACGAACAGCCTGACATTTTCCGTGTCCAGGGAGTGTCTGATTTCCATGCCTCCTGAGGGACCCAGGGCAGAGCATTTCGGTGTCTCACACTGTTCTGCCGTTACATCTGAACCTCCAGCCTGCCTCTCAGGAAAGAATGGGAAATAAATCACACCTTTCACACATCCTCCTGGTAATGCTGTTCCTGCTGCTACATTGCACAAGACACAGAGATCATGGCATGCTTTGGGTTGGCATAGGAACAGCCTTGGAAATTTTCAAAGCAAAAGGGTCAGAATGTTAGGAAGTTTGTCGCAGGGGAAATTCTTACAGTGGCAGACGATAAGCTAAATATCCTGACTAGACTCCTCCTTTCTGGCACATGGCCAACCTGAAAAAAGTAGGGTCCTGTGTGGTTCTGTTATCTTCACTCCTCTTCAAAGACCTTCGGAAGTTCCCCAGTGCCTAGAAGGGAAACTAAGGACCAGAAACATTGAACACAGGGCTAGTGAGTATGGGGGAAACTGGGAATAGAATGTGACACTGTTATGTGCACATCATGACACACCACAAGAAATCCACTTCTCTGTGTGTCGCAGGAAAGAGTTCAGAGATAGCTTAATCCAACCCTGTAGTTTCTCTATACCCGAGAGATTGCATTTTCCCCTCTCTTTCCACAGCCTCAACTTTCCTTATCACACTCTGACAACAGGCCCACATCACAGAATAACAAACCTTTGAAAGCTCTCTCCCCAGTTCCTTTTGTCTTTCCCTTTGTTCATGCAGGTGGGGAGGAGCTGGAGGAGGGGGTGAGGGAGATGTGAGATAGGAAGGAGACAGTACGACAGGAAGACTAAACCCAGCAAGCCCAGAGGCCTTAGACAATTCCAGCAGATCAACAGCTGTCAAGAACTGTACAGCCTCCTGCTATCTGTGACCTCCCGGAACAGTTCTCTTGCATCTTGCTTGGAGCAAACCCAGTGTGCAAAATTGCAGATTTCCACAGAAGAGAAATGATGAATGCTCGTCCATTTGCAAAGATGAGACTGGAAAAGTATTTATAAGCCTCTAATAGGTGGGCAATTATTCTCATGCATTTTAAACATGATTGGATTTCTTAAAATGTGATTTTCACGTATCTCTTTGAAATCACGTTTATTGGGTAAAATGAGTCATCCTAGAATAAGATCAAGTTTTCCAAAGGAGACATTCACCACTCTTCCACCATTTACCTTAATCCATGAGTGAGATGAATGCAGAAGCAATGAGCCTAAGAGTTAGGCCACACTAAGCAAAGACCTCTGTCCCAGGCCATTAGGGTGGCTTTGAACATTATTGCTGGCAAGCTTTGCAAGGTGATATCATATGCTTCTCTGGGCCAGAATCAGTCTGATTCTCCCACAGTAGAATAGCAGGCAGCTTTCCAGTTTATGTGGAAAAGAGGGAGGGAGAAATAAGTTCATAGGAGAGGTGAGCTTCCAGATCATTTTCTTTTCCATAGTTATGGGTTTTACGGGACCCGTGGGAATGAAGAGCTTGCATGTACTAAGAGTGAAATACAGCACACCAGATGCTCTTCAACCTTATGTTTTTAACCCCGTTTCTCATGTAGTAACCAATTTATCCTTTGAGTATGCCTGTGCCAGAATGTATGTTCCAAGAGCAAAACATGAAGTATCTCTTGTTAGTCCAAATCCTATTTACAGTATTAAAACCACAATCAATTCTCTAGAAATAATCAGCCAAAACTTGTGCTTAGAATCACTGAAACTGCTTCACATGTGACAGTTACTCTTTTCTAAGCACTGACTAGGTACCAAGCACTGCACGAGTCAGGAAAAATCCCACCTATGAATACACTGTGGGCTCCTCAAAGAGTTTGTGGTGAAATTGAGGGACAAATACATACAAGAACAACCCCAAAGTCTATGAAATAAGATAAAATGGACAAAAATAATTGTGACTTGGAGGAAGAGTGATCAAAGCAGCTCTCTTTAGGGAAGGAGCATCCCAGGAATGTGCTTCAGTACAGTCCTGTAAGAGGAGCAGAAAGTGATAGGGGCAGGAGTCCCCTATTCAGGGCATTTTTGCTCCTGGGGAATTTTCAGCCCCAAAGCATTGCATTTTCCATCAAGAGGGCTGCCAATTTAATTTTTGCAGGAAAATACATACACAGACACACACGCTTGCCCTTGGTCTTGCCACATTGATAGCAATATTTTTGTTGTTCTGTCTTCCCAGGTCATGGATGCATTTCAATCTAAATTCCAGAGGTGAATACAAAGCAAATGTATCTCATTTCCGTGATTTCCAGCACCCTAGGGAAAGATTTAGGGTAGCAAGTGAATAACAATTAACAATATTTTCCCTTCTGATTGGCAGATCATATGGTGTTTGTGCTCTAGAATTAATTTAGCTTTCTAGTAAGGTTATCTTGCACACTTTCCAGGGTCTCCCGATATAAATAGACTAAGCAGCAAGGAGGAAATCAAAACAAGTGTGCATTTGTCTGGAACGCGGTGACAACTGTGCAGAGTGGAGGAAGACAAATAAATACAAGAAAACAACAATTAGCAGAAAGCTTTAGGACATAGCCAGCCACTGCAAATCGTCATCAGATCAACTAGGCTGTAAAAGGCCAAGCTAGAAATTCAGGTCAAGGAGAATCTATAGGTTACAGAGAAATGATGGAGGTATTTAGCCCTTCTAATTTATTTTTAAAAATCAATTCAAATTCAGCAAATTTCTTTAATAAAGAAATTTTAAAAACAGCAAAATCTTCTCACTATTCATTCATAGTGAAAAATAGGTCTAGTTCTAAAGTTTCTGGAACCTGTATTTGCCAATGGCAAGTGGAAGCTCATGAGTAAAGATTTATTGGCCTACAAGCTTTCATGTCCTCTTTTTTCTCAGCAGGATATGATATTGTGATTTATAAGAAATATATATTTAGTTATTCAGGTGACCAAAATATATTTCTCATGCATATTTGGTCTTCATCCACAGTTCCTGTCTCATAGATTCCAAAAGCCTTGGAGTTTCCTAAGTGTTGAGAATGTTAAAAGTGTCTCTTGTGGTAAGGAGGTGATGTTTGGGGAATCACCTAAGAATGGGGGCTGGTTGCCCCTAGGGCCAAATACCATAGAGGCTTGGAATTTCCAGCCCCACCCCCAGACCTCTAAAAAAGGGCAAGGAGCTGCAGATCAGTTCAATTGCCAATCGCCAATGATGTCATCAATCATGCCTATATCATAACGTCTCCATAAAAGTTCTGAAGGAGAGTCTTTGGAGAGCTTCTGATCTGGTGAACACATGGAGGTGCGGGAAGAGTGGCATGTTAGGGGATGTTCTGGAAGCTCTGCGTCCTTTCTCTGCTCTGTGCACTATGCATCTCTTCATCTGGCTGTTTCTGAATAAAAATCCTTTGGCTATAAATCGGAGATCCAGTGAGTCAATACGTTTCCCGAGGTCTGCAAGCCCTTCTAGCAAATTTATTTAAACTGAGGGGAACTTGGGAACCTCCACTCACAACCCGAGGTCACATACACAGGGGTGTCTGGGCTTGTGAGCCTTGTCTCAAGGGGAAGACAGACTTGGGAGACTAAGCCCTTTACCTGTGGAATCTGATGCCATGTCTGGGTAGAAAGGATCAGATGAGCTCAGTCAAGTTGAATTCTTAGATACCCTGCAGTGTTCAAGAATTGCTTGTTGGTGCAGTGAGGCCTCCATACATTCATGATGCAATCATGGTATGACAAAACGCTCACAGTTCAACAATATTTACCTTTACTTGTAAATCTGAACCAATAATATCCCCTTCTTGATGTAGAGGCTACTAAACAAAGGGGAGACAGGGCAAATAAGGCCTCCAGTTGCCTAGAACTTGTGTCTAAACTGCCTTCCTCAGGTCTGGACAGACTTGAGATATCTGGTCACCCTCAGGGTGACCTCCCAAATGTAAGTAGCCATTCTCCAAATGAAGGAATTCTGGAGTGGGTGGAGCAATTTGTCTGTAGGTCAAAGCTGCCTGACATCTGATTTGTCTATCTCCTTCCTTGACACATGATATGGGACCTGCAATGAAAGGAGTAAATCTTTCTTTTCCCACATGGGGTCTCAGGACCAGTGCCTCTTCCCCATGACTAACTCCATTAAGTCATTAGTAAGCAAACATAGTTGATCGAGTTCTTGGTTCTCATTTACTGCAGGAAGATAGGAATTTCCAAGGAGCTTTAGGAATGCTCGCCTGTCCAGTAGGGTAAGTTTCATATGGGAATCTGTTCAGCAAGCAAGCCATCAGACTTCACCCACTTCAGACCTGCTGAATCATAAAGTGAGGCAGGGACCCAGCTCGCTGTTTTACAAAGGCCTCCAGGTGAGTCTAACGCAGACTCAAGTTTGAGAACCTTTGCCCAAGAGACCGATTTCAAACAATCAGATATAATAGGTATAATCTGTTTTTACTGTGATGCACCCACTTAGCACTGGTGAAAAGAATAAAGTTAGACTTCAGTGCACGCATTTAAAGAACTTTTATTGTAATTAGAACAATGGGCTAAACATAATTTTCTCACCTAACTAGTGTGTGACCCCAAGTGAAACAGGTGTTTTACCATTAAATTCAAGTCCAGATGAATTGTTTTCTCATGACTTAACTCTAAAAAAAAAAAAAAAGAAGTCCAGAAGACAACTGCAGACTGAATTTAGGAAAGACAATAATTACCATTTTAAAGGCTCCCCGGCAAATATTGATCCAAGGCACTGTCATGCACTGGGGTCAGAAATTAAGTCATTATTCAGGGAAAAAACACCAATAGATTCTGAAAGATGAGATGTCGCCTTCTCCCCTCCCCTATGCTTTCCACACCCCACTTCTCACCACACCCACCCTTACTCCCCCTAGAAACAGAAAAAGGCCTTTCCTAAAAAAAGTGCAAGTGTCCCTCCAAAGCAGCCCCAGCTGAATAAGTGGCATCTCTCCTTGAGGCCTGTGGGCCTCTGCCCTCCTGCATAAACCCCATTCAGGGTTGCCCAGCAGCCTGGCTTTCTGGCCTTTAGAAATGGTGATGGATTCGTTTAGAGTCAGGGGCCACCGAGCTGGGAGCTCAGGTGCTACAGAATGGCAGGTGGTTGGAGCTGACTTGACAGCAATTAAATGTACAAATCTTTGATTAGGCTCCCGGGAATGGAGTCATTAGCAACCTTGAACGGACCAGCTTGCTTTCCACCGCCTCATTAACTGCTCCACTGATGTTACTTTAAAAAGCCAAGGGGAAGAGGAAAAAAACCCTCTCCCACACAGAATTAGAAAAGTTGAGTGACAATGCAGGGAGAGAGGGAAAGAAGTCCCTGTAAGCATTTCTAGCTGAACAAACAGGTCCCCTGCTTTTTTGCCATGTGGTCGCTGACATGAACGTGCATGTTTACTGGACTGTGAAACAGCCCCATACCTGCCTGATTAATCTGCCAAAAAGGTTGTTTTTTAATCTGCTTTTTAAAAATCCTCACTTGATTCACTCTTCCCAGCCAAGCACTGAGTGTATGAGCCTGTCTTAGGGATGTAGCATTCTGGTCTACCAGATTCCATGGGGTACTGCTGCAGGGCAATCTGTACCTTTCCAGTGGCAGGTCTGGGGTCCATATCTCTGGTTGGGGGCCCCCAGAATCTCATGGCCCCCAGAACTCTTCTGCTCTCATTTCATGGCCCTGGTTCCATCAGTGAATTAATATCTATCTTGTGGATTCCCGCCCCTTCCATCCCACGTTACTAGAGAACTAGAAGCTGACGGAGATAACCATGCAACTCAAATAATCTTCCAAACTGGGAGCTTTAAAAAAAAAAGTATCATTCTTGTAGATAAAATACAAACCACTATAAAGCACAATAAGCATAATTGCTTACTCTCTGATAGACATTTTACATGAATTGCATCATTCGATCCTTGCAGCAACTCTATGAGGTACATAGGTACTATTATTATCTCCATTTTAGAGATTAAAAAAAACCCTGAAGCACAGAGAGGTTAAGCAACTTGTCCAAGATCACACAGCAAGAAAATAGTGGAGCTGGGATTAAAACCCAAGCAATCTGACTACTTACCACTATGTTATACTCCTTTGAGTTGCTTTTGGCTTAGTAGGAAAGATAAAACACTAAAATCAACACCATTGATATACTATGTAGTAAATGCATCTGTGTAAAGAATATAAAAAGTACACTATACACTGTAGGAAGAGAAGAGAACAAGTAAGTGCCCATGGAAAAGAATTAACAGTGGAAATGATGCTTAATCTTTTTTTAATTTACAGAGCCACAGCTTTCAAGAAGTTATACATACTCTAATGAGATACTTTAAAAGTGTATTCAATACCATTTGGACATAGTTTTTGAAACAAAAATATCACATATACTGGGAATCTTGAAAAGGAAGAGATGAAAAAGGATCGAGCCATGTTAGAAGCAGAGAAGTCAGGAGAAGGGGAAGACAAGATTGGGTGAGGAAGAAGAGTCTTGCTTCTTACAAAGACAGAGAAATGTATTTCCAAGGAGGTAGGAGGAGAGGATAATGTTTGATGAGCAATCTGAACATAAGCATGGGGTCATTAAATGAGAGATTTAATTCTGAAGTCTATTGAATATTTTAGGAGTAAGGAAGTAAATTCTTAGACAATAAGAACAAATAGTGTTTGCCAGAAGGGAAGGAAAAAAAGGGTTGAGTATGGGTAAAGGGGGTTAGTTGTATGGTGATGACTTTTGGTGGCAAATATAATGTAACATATACATATGCTGATTTGTAAGCTGTGCACCTAAAACCTATATAATATTATAAACCAATGTTACTTCTATCAAAAGTAAATAAAAATAAAAGTGAGTTAGAAATGTCAAGGAAAGCAATAGAGAAATACAATCAAATTAATATAATGAAAAAAAAATCTCTTTTCAACCTAACAAATGTAAGGGATTGTTTTAACTCAGAAAAACAACCAGCGCCAAAGAGGTTTTTGTGAACATCAACTATGGTAATAAGAGGAATTACTTTGTAAGCCTTAATGTGCTGTCCTAATACACCTTCATTTTTAACCACATGTTTATATGACTTCGAATTCAGTTCTCTTTTGTCCAAAGTTAGGATCATACCCAAGCCACCTTCATGTCTCTATGGCTAATAAATGGAGAACCCATCTCAAGGAGCCTTTTCTCTTGTGCTGGCCCAGTATGAAAGACTTCCCAAAATACCTGCCTGAGGAATTAGATTGTACATCCTCAGAGCATCTTCACTTCCTGAAGAAATAGTCTAAGTGGTAGGGTTCTCTCTCTATTGACTCTACGGAGGGAGAGGAGATAATTATCATGCTTATCCTACACCACCAACAATAACCAATAAGGATAGTTCTGATTAAATTAAAGTAACACCACACCTCATTCATTATGTTAATTTTTTCATCCAACCTAATAGACCATAGCCAACCCAGCCTGTTTTTTTTTCTAATAATCTCTTTTATCTCTCCTGTCCTACTTTTTTTTTTTTTTTTTTGGTAACCAGATTCATTTTCCACCATGTATTCCAGACACTTATTTGTTAAGTGACTTCCTAATCTCCCAGCTGTCATTTCTATCCAGACATGGATGGCCTCCTTCAATAGGTATGGATAAATGCTCCCTCTTCCCTGGATAAAAGTATATTAAAACTATGCTACACCCCAGATCTCTGGGAAAATACTATGGGAGGCCATCCAATGATGCTAACATTTCCAAAACTTTAGCCTGAAGCAAACCACAGGACAAGCATAAGGAGATTTTGGAAGTTAAGCATATTATTTTTCATGATTGTGAATTGATGAAAATATGATAACTGGACCTCACCTGTTAAGTAATCATGATTACTAGATAAAAATTATATGTACTCTGAGATAATTTATATCCCTTGCGCTTCACTGGGTTTAAAACAGACTATCGTTAGCTCCCTAAGCCTCTTTTCATACTGTTCTTTGCAACTACATCTCACCAGCAGCCCCCTTTTCATAGGTTGTTTTACTATCAGACATAAACTTTCTTCAGTTTCACCTACAGAAAAGAAAAAAATTAAGCACCTTTTGCCTGTTTTCCCTCCCTTCCTCTAATACTTCTTTCCCTTCTTTTCTTAACAAAATTTCTCAGTGTCACCATCCTCTCTTTACTTCCCCACCTCACTTTCTTTCTTCCCTCCTTGTTCTCCTGCTTGCCAGATCAATTGGCCCCTTTCTTATCCTACCTTGCTGAACCTCCAGAGGACAAATAAGATGGTTGACCTCTCGCTTCTTCAGTTTCCATGCTCTTAGTTTCCACCACACCATACTCTTGTTTCTCCTTTACTTCTCTGATCAATCCTTGGCTTTCAGGTCTATTTATCATCTCATGTTCTTTAAACAGTGGTGTTTCCTGTGATTCTGTCCTTGACTCTCTTTTTTTCACACAACTTTCCCCGCCCCCCCACCCCCACCTTAGGTAATCTCATCCACAACTTTGGGTGCCATGATCACTAGCTTCCAAATCTCTGTTTCCAGCTGAGACCATCTAATAAGTTTCACTCTCAGACAACGGTGTCCTAGACCTATCTACCTGGTGCCCTACAGATTCCTCAAACTTAACTCTCTGAATGATTGTACCTCTGTCTTTCTTGCATAGGCTTCTTTCATATGTTCCCCATCATGGTAGATAGGATATCTATTTATTTAATCTCCCAGATGTGAAAGCCTGAAGATGTCCTCAGTTCTCTCTTTTCTGTCACCAACTCCTGTCATGGTTACCACCTAAATTCTCAAATATGCTTCTTCCTTTTAATTCCTACTGCCATTTCTCTGGGTTAAGGTGGCCCTATCTCTCACCTGGATTGCTATAATGTCACTAACACAGCCTCTTGCTTCTAGTCTTGTCCTCTTCAAAGCAGTTCTCCACACAAAGTCTTGAAGAATCTCTCTAAGTAGAAAATCTATGTTATTCCTATGCCTAAACTCCTTTAAAAATTTTCCAATTGTCTGTAGAACAAAAATAATTGACAAGGCTATTTATTATCACCCGTGTCTCTGGCCTCATTGCTCATCAGGTCTTGGTCCTCCACTGCATTTCCAGTAACATGGAATCATTGGGGCACATCATCATAACCATCATTGCCATATTTGGTGTTTCCCATGTACTAAGCACTATGCTGATATCTACACATGTGTTATTTCATGTAGTCCTCACCATCGCCTTATCTGGGAGGTGCTATTACTCTTCTCATTGATACGCAAGGAAATGGAATCAGAAAGAAGATAAGTAACTTGTCAAAACTTGCATAGCATATACATAGCAGAAATGGAATTTCAACCCATGTAATTGGCCTCCAGACCTCATTCTCTTATGCTCTTCCATCTGCCCGGCCCTCCCTCGCCTCCTTGCCGGCCATCATTTGCTTAACTTTTAAAGCCTGTCTTAAACAACAGAAACTCTAGGAAACTTAAGTGGAACCCTGGGGCAGGACCAGGTATACCAGTCTGCACACCCCACACAGGTACCTGCAGCCCCTGAATTCAGATAGCCCACACTTACACATTTGCTGTGATTGCTTCCTCACTATGAGTCTCCCCATCAGACTGTGTCTTATTTATCTTGGCATCTCCAATGCCTAGTATGGTGCCTGACAGTAGGAATTGCTCTGTACAATCTTGTCCCAACTCTACAAAATAAAGTGACAAATTCAAGTGACAGGATAATGATGACTAATCAATCTCAGCTGTTATTTGAAGGATCCTTCTTTGCAGCTAAGAGCATGACTGTGCTGAACTATTCATAGTCTGAACACTAAGAGTGCACCTTCCCTGACCAGTCTAAATCTCTGTCCTACAAGAAGCTATTGAAAGACTAAGTCAAAAGAGTGGGAAGAAGTTATATAGGTAGGGGAAAACTCAACATATTTGCATATTTAAATAAAAAATATATTATTTTATACTGCAATTCACTCCCCAATCTGATTTCAAGACCCTTCATATTGCCTTATCTTTCTAATTCTATATCCAACTAGTCATCTCCCAGGTCTCGACTTTTTAACCCTTGTCCTGTCTCTGCCTTTTAGCATCCATGTCTGGCTCTGGCTCTATTTCCTGTTTTCACTTTTGCAATTTCTGCTGATGCTTCAAAAGCAATTCAGATGCCATTTTTTATCTCCAGTCTTCTCTGCCCTCCCAGCTGGAAATGACCTTCCAATAGTTATTCTCTACCTAACTATTGAGAAAGTAATTACACACCAAAATTAATACTATACTGTCATGAAACACTCTTCTTCATGGTCTGGACTGATCTCTAACTCAATTATTTGTTATTCAGGTATTTGTATGCTGGTGTCATTTTTCCTCCAGGGAAAATGGAAGTTCTTTGAAAGCACAACAGGTTTTATACTTTTCTCCTGCAGTGCTCAATTAGTAGTAGTAGATGATTTTTCTTCTCTTCAAACCCGTGATTCTTCCCAACCATTCCATCACAACGATCTTCCAAGTATTACTCCGGGCTCAAAGCAGGGACTTCTTTTCAGTTTTCATCTTAGCTGAGGTGAAGGCTGTCACAAGTCCACCTGATCGTTTCCCAGTGACTGCTACCTGACCTGCCACTCTCTGTCTTCAGCCTAGGCCAGCCTGTCTCCACAATCAGTGCTATCAGAAAGGATCAAACAAGAACATCTAGGTCCCTGCCCCACTATATTCTCCAGTTCTCCAAAATCACCTGTGCTATGCCATGTGGTGGCTGGTTAAGCATGTCCCCAAATTTCATGTTCTGTGTGTCCTTTTACTAGTATAACAAGGGGTGGAGAGAAAAGACAACACATTTACAGAGGCCCATGACATTGAGAGGGGAAAGCCCCCAAGACAATGTGAGATGTAAATAGTAGCTGCCTTTACTAAAGCCCTGGTGCAGTTTTCGAGCTGGAAGCAAATAAGCACCCTTGACTGAAACAATTCAAGCACCCTTGCAAGGTGTGATGAAACCAGCTTATGTGTGGGTTAATTTTCCATTCAATACGCTGTTCTGTTTTATGAGCCATATAACTTGGTGAAGCAATTATGCGAACGTACAGGCTCAGGTAGGAGGCAGGAACCTGTGAGTTGGTTACAAAGGACTTTCACATGGGTGGATCACCGAAGTGGAGAAGTTAGGAGTGTGGGACTCAGGTAGGAGGAGTAGCTGGGAAAGATCTTGAATGAAGAGCTGATGACTCAAACTATAGCATGAAAATGATCACTTAGAAATTCTGGCTGATAGATGAAGTGATACATAGAATCATCATTTTGTGGCAAAGATTTCTTGTCATCGCATCATGGAACAAAAATCACGAGTCACTGGTTGCCACACCTCCTCCTGCACAGGTGATCACTTTGCACAATGCCAGTGTCTAGAAAAACTGTAGTTTTACTGAGGGCTCACTGGGTGCCAGGTACTGTTGAAGAGCTTTGTAGCATTAACTCACTTAAACCTCTCAACAATCCCATGTATGATTACTATCACCCCCCCTTAGAAAAATCAAGAAAGTGAAGTTGAGAAAGTGTGTGTTTCTAGCTGACAGTCACACAGCCACATGCTCCAAACCCCATGGCTTCCCTCTCTGGTATCCGACTACCCGCAGAGTGTTTTCTAGGTCCTCAGTACTGTTTTAAGTGTTTCACATCTACTAACTCCTAGTCCTGATAACAACTCTACGAAACAAGGACTACTATTGCCAATATGAAGATGAGAAAACTGAGGCCAGAGGCTGTGTGACTGGAGAGGAGCAGAGCTCAGAGGGTAAGGTAGATCCACTGACCCTGAGGCCACAATCTTGAACACTGAATTATAGGACCCCATTCACGGGTCACAAGTGGTAGAGGAAGGGCCACTTCACAGGGCTGCCAGGAAGTAATGGCCATGAGACATTAGTACATTGCCTGGTCCACCCCACACATGTGCCTCCACACCACTGGAAAGACTCGTACACTGAGATGGCTCTCTCTCCCCCTTTTCTGGTACAAGGTACCCAGTGCCCTCTCCTCTGGCTGCCACCCTTCTGGGAAGATGAGACAGCAGCACCTGGTATCCCAAGGCCAGATTTTGTCTCCCACACATGTAAGCTGAATTAGCTTCACATGGCCACAAGATGTGGCTTTGATAGAAAGAGACTCAGCAGGGCTGGAGTCCTTGTGTGTCCTAATGCCTTTATCTGCAAGGACCAGCAGTTAGTCTTGCTCACTCTAGTACCTTTCCTTACCTTCTTGCATTATGGATCTGATACACCTGTTTGGGATTCACCCCTCAGACTCTGTTCACTTGTCTGCCCACATGTTCTCAATGAATAAATTGGAATTGATTTGGTAACCTCACAGCAAGGAGAGTCTCAATCATGTTTAAGAATTGTGGTGGGGAGAGGTGAGGTGGAGGGTTCACAGGGAGACTTAGGTACCCTCTCTCTGCAGATTGTCTAGGGGAGTGCAGCTGAAAGAGGCAGCTGGGGCACTGGTGAACAGTGTTGGGACTGAAAGCCCCTGCTCTTAGGCAAACTTGCAGACTTTCCTAGTGATCTTTTTAAATGATTTGCATGCCATAAGAAAAAATAGACCCAAGGAGCACTGTGAGCAGACAGAACATGGGAGGCTGGTACTTTCAGATCACACTCTGCACTATAAATTCAGGGAAAGAATCAAGGGAATCAAGAGGAGGGAGTGGCATGTGGCTTTTGGAGCCTGGTGGCCTGGGTTCCTCTCCCACTAGCCACCAGTTGTGTGGCCCTGGGCACCTCTAGAGTAGGCACCTGACACTGCAGACCAGGCCAGAGGTAATTGTGCCCCCGCCACTGGGAGCGAGGGGACTGCAGGAGCTATCACTTGTAGTCACTTGTAAAGGACAAAGCATGTCTGCAGCACAGTGAACCTTCAGCGGGAATCATTGAGCGTTGTTGCTGTGAGTGACGTAGCAGGCACCTGTGTGAGAACAGGTGTTGCAGAAAGGGACTTGTCAGAGGCGCTGGAGAGAACATAAACGGCATTTACTTGCTTCTGATTGTTAACCTACATTAACCTGCTAACTTGTCAGACGATCTGTGATTACAGGGAGCTGCAGTACTACTCTTCACCTTTTGTGGATGGGTAATTGTTTTCATAGTAAAATGTCTTTAACATTCTAGGACTTGGGGATTATTTTTGTTTAAAATGTGTGACACTTTAGTTTCTACTTTAAAAAATTCATGTAATAAGATTAATAAGCTAAAAATTGAAAGAGGGAAATAGGTTCAAGAAGAAAGTAAAAACAGTTAACACATCCTATGAAAACTGCAGTGCGAGACTGACCTGGGTCCAGTCCCAGCTGGACCACCCACAGGTTTGGTGTGTTTGGGCAATTTACTAATTTTCTGTTATTTTTTTCTTCCCATGAAAGAAGAGAAAATAGGAGCCAGGATTGTCATAAAGTGTAAATGAAATGATAGGTGTCATCTCCCAACCAGTCACACAGCTGACTCTACAAGCATAAAATCTCTCCTCCTGCAATAAATAGTGAAGTTGAGAGGCCAGGAGAACATGGGGGCAGTGCTGTGGACTTAATAAGAAATGGATTTTGCACTGTCGGTTGAAATGGGCCCAAAGCAAAATTGAGAAGTAGGTGTGCAGAGATGCAAGTAAGTCTCAGAGTGAGTGGGTACATGACAACCATGACCCCAGAGAGCAACAATAAGTTGGTGGTGTGTCCTGTGTGGCCACCTGCCCTGCAGCACAGGCTGCCACCAGCCGAGCAGTCCTTGTTCTGGCTCTGTGTGCTTCCTGTCCCTGTGTCTGGCCAGCGCTGACTCTTGCTGCCATCCTGCCTTTATAATTCTGTTTTCAAACAATTATCTTTGACTGTGCCAGCAGACTGGGCTCCCTGGGAGGCCATGTTCTAGTCTGTTCTGTTCTGGCCAACAATTGGCCTGGCCTGGCCTCACAGGAAGGCCAGTGTTTCACATCCTTCCTGTCTGTTCTCTCTTCCTCCCATTGCTGGCACAATGGGGGCCTCAGGCATCTCCCCTGCTGTGCCTGCTGGCCTGGTTTATCCTTCCCAGCTACACAGAAGACTGCTTCTCCCAGGCACTTGGAGGTCAGTGCTCCTGGGTTATTGTGGAGGATGAAGGTAGTACTGATGGTGATGGTGGTTATGGTGATGGCGATGATGATGGTGATGAAAACCGAGCAAACCAAGCAGCCTACCTCAGACCTTAGGAAA
Source organism: Solenodon paradoxus (assembly GCA_004363575.1). Lineage (NCBI taxonomy): Eukaryota > Metazoa > Chordata > Mammalia > Eulipotyphla > Solenodontidae > Solenodon > Solenodon paradoxus. The sequence goes on from RJWH01000005.1 coordinate 2,618,127, forward strand.
GGCACCAATAACCAACTTTTTATTCAGGGAACTATTGTTTAGGACATTGGGATAAATGTTGCATCGTCATTTATCCTGGGGCATAAATAATCTGAACCAGAGTGATGGGGAGAGAAGAAAAGAGCCAATTCCCATTCTGGAGCTCTGGGGACCTGAAATCATTGCTTTGGAAATGCCTGAGAGAAGAGAGTGGGTGGAGGGGCAGCCTCTGGGGGAGTTAGGACCAGAAGTATTACCTTGGGGAAGTGATAGCAGTCCCAGCAGTTTGGATGTCTCTGGCCTCATCAGATGGCTCTGGGACCACACCTGAGTCTATGCTAATGAAGTGATTCATGGAGGGCCCCAGGATAGCTTTGGAATGGAGACTGGCCATGTGAAAAAGACCAAACCTGAGACCAGAGGGTTGGGGTTTTGAGCCATTTGGTATCTGCCCAATCTCTAAAAAGGGGAAGGGAGTGGGAGGTTGAGTACAAACATGTGACAAATGATTTAGTCAAGCAAATTTACATAATAAAGCCCCAGTAAAAGCTCTGGGCATCAAGACTAAGGTGAGCATCTGGACTGGCTGGCACTGATGTGCCAAGAGACTGACATGACATGGAAGCCCAGCATCTGAGACCCTCTCAGGCCTGGAGCTCAGGGTCTTTCCTTTTAGCTGGTCCTGACTACATACTGTATAGTAAAACTGTAATCACAGGTATACTGCTTTCCTGAATTCTGTGAGTCACTCTAGCACATCATCCAATATGAGCAGATAGTAGGAATTCCTGAATTTGTGGCCAGAGTGTCAGAAGGATGGGTGGTGTGGGGACCCTGCAATGTGTGGCTGGTGTCTGAAGCAAGGGAAGTCATATTGAGGAAGTCTGTGCTAACTCTGGTTAGGGGCACGATGAGCAGTTCTCTGTCTCCCCAGTTAGGTGTCCTAAGGATGTGGGTAAGAGTGAGCAAGTCATGCTGATGAGACTCTGGGTCTGTCCAGAAAGAATTCATGGAGACAGCCATTTGGTCAGGTACACAGCAAGTTTATTAAAAGCAGAAATAGCTAGTTGAGGCCTCCTGAGGGCCGGGAAGTTTACATCAAGAGAGTGCGTGTGTGCATGCGCGTGTGTGTGCGTGTGTATGTGTGTGTGTGTGTGTGAGACTTGTGCCACCTGTCTCTCACACAGGCAGAATGGACTCCTAAATATATATAAGGGGAGGGGTTTCTCCCTTCATGGGCGTGTCCCGGTTACCTGGAGTGAAAATGAGTACCTAGAGGTGTGTCCTAGACTCAGGTTGCTAAGGTGAGGTCCCTTCTCTTTGGGGTCTTCACTCTTAGAAGTCTCAGGCTTTACTTGTTAGTTTTCTACTCATACATCTGCATACTGCCTAGAGATTTTCAGCTGTGCTGTCCCCGCATCACTACCAGTTAACGCAATTCTGCCACTACCTCCTTGAAGATGATATCAGACCCACAGGTTAAACATCCAGTCATACAAGACAGCCTCCTCTGCAGTTGGGGAAAGCCAGGTTACACCTGTGCTTTGCACTTACCAGCTTTAAATCAGAGATTGCTGCAACCCCTCCTCGGTTTCAAGTAACTCACAGTTTCGATGAGAGTAACTCACAGAACTAAGAAAAAACAATTTACTTACTGCTTACCGGTTAATTTTAGAAGGATATGACAAAGGATACAGAAGAACACCCATATGGATGAAGTGAGTAAGATATGTGAGAAGAGGCACAGACACCCTGGCCTATCCCAGCCCACTCCTCTCCCAGCCCCTCCTTGTGCTCACCAGCCAGACGCTCTTTTGTTTGGAGACTTCATTACATCAGCATGATTAATTGAACTTAGTCTCTAACCCTTCTCCATACCACAGTCGGGGTGGACTAAAATTCCCAGCCCTCAAATCACGAGTTGATTCTCTGGGCCATCATCCTTAGGGATTTTCTAAAAGTCACTTTGTTGACACGACAGAAGACACCTTAGTCATGCTCTCTACTTAGGAAATTCCAAGTGTTTTAGGAGCTCTGTGCCAGGAATATCAGGACCAAACATATGTTTATTACGAATCACAATATCACACTTGTGTTGTAGCATATTTTTAATGAATAGATGACTCTCTCAAAGTTCAGTGAAAGCAATAAAAATGAATCATCTTTAGTGTCCTCATCACTATGCTCTCCAAGAGGGTGCAAGGAATTGACTTTCATGTCAGCTCCCTCTAGGTAAAGTGGTGACTGAAGTCCCCTTTCTGGAATTCATTCTCAAAGGAAGCCTGAGGCTGTGTTTACATGGTGTCACTGAATTGACATCTTCAGAGTCAAATCAGCTGTTCTGGCTGATAGAATGTGCCAGTGCTGAGGACTGAATTGATTACAGAATAATCAAACTGATTTGATGCCCTTAAAATGGAGATAATTTCACATAGTTCAGACACAGCCCAATTATTTCGTTGTTAAGAAAAGTGAAATGACTTGGCCCTTTGCAATTTGATCAGTTGCTTGGCAATCAACTTGCCAAGTTTTTGCCTCCCCATTTTTCTCTGATTTTAATTGTAGCATTGAAATAAAAGAAATAGTCCACCCCATCTGCTGCCTTAGATTTTGAGGCTTAATTTAAAAGTCAATCCTTAGCTTGTTTTTTTTAATTCCCAGATAAAGGAATCCAACTATTATTTTACATGCTTTTTCCCTTCCTCTACCTTACATCTCCCAATCTTCTCCAGTATCTTTTTCTTTTTCTTCCTTCTTCTTTTACTAAAAAAAATGAAAACAAAATTAAATATAATAAGGATTCATCAATGCTGAGCAGAATACAGGAATTTATGAGCTCTTAAACCTAATATTCGAACTCAACATTATTATGGAGTCAGGAGTTCTTACTTTCTGTCATGACCCCAGATCTTTGTATTTTATGCTTGCTTGGATTTCCAAGTCTCTTTTCTTCCTATATCTCCCCTTCTTTATCATTTCTGCATCTGTGCATAATTTAATTCACCCCTAATTTTAGCTCATGGCTACTTATAATGAAGTATGGTTCAATCTATCCATGGCCTTTTCTAAGAGATACTGCCCTGCCCGTAGCCTCTGCTTAAACAGCAGCCTGAGACATACAGTAATATGTCACTATTACTTCTGCCCTCATCTGATTGGACTGAAGTAGGTATCTGTTTAATCATTCCACCCAGATCTATTATAAAGAGCTGAGGTTAAACAGGGATCCACTGAGCCAATCAGATCCTCACTCATAGGACTTTAAATTGGGAAATATATAGACTCAGGTTGTCTGCCATGTAGGTTAAGATGCACTGGGTAAGGCCATAAGTAGCCTTGAGTCAGTTCAAATTAAGAATGCGCCAAAATTGTGAGGAAGGAGAAACAATGATTAAACAGAATAAAATATTAAGGTGCTGATTCAAGTCCAGGATAGTGCGAAGAGAAGCTGAAGTATATATACAGAGAGCAGCAGAAACCAAAGAGCTGAGCAAGTCATATCAATGACAGAGCGTGACAATCCACCAATTCAATGGACTGGTCCAGGAGCTACACTGCCTTCGGCTCTAGTCTCTGTGTGGATTAATCATATGTGGTTTCTTATGAGAACTTTCTCTGCCATTCTCCCTTGTTTCTTGAGCTAACCCTGGCCCCTCTTTTTACATGATCTAGGCATCATGAATCCCAGATCCTTATAACTCACAGTGTCCACATTCATCACTCCCACATGAGCCTGGGTAGTCGACAAGACAGAGAGCCTTTCCAAGGGGCCATGTCATTTGTTTGTTACTCTAGTTCTGCCAGTGGGGGCACAACACCCCTTCAATGTGGATCAATCACTTAGATTGTCCCTCCTCCACGTCTCTCTGTGCAACAAGACTGCCTGAAGGGTTCAAGGTCAAATCAAAAAGAAAAACACAAAGAACATGTGTGGTGCTCTCCTGTCTACCTGTAAGGACATGACTGGTCTGGCTGCACGTGCTCACTGGCCTCCAGTAGGACCTCAGAGCTCTGCCTACCTCTGTGCCTCAGTGATGCCTAGTTTCTAAGTGATTCATGGGTGTGCGGTAGCAGAGGGACTCTGAAGGAAACTGATGCCAGAGTGACACACTGTTCCTTCTAACATTCCTCCGCCTCCAGTTGTCCAGCAAGGTGCAAAGAGAATCATAAAATGAGAAGTGGTTAGCATTTATGTCCTACCATGGGTATCTGCAGGGAAAAAGAGGTCAATATTTCACCTCTAGAGGGTCCAGAAGAAAGAGAGCCTGATCTGACACAGATGTACATGCAGACCACAGTGAGAGCAGAGGCACCAGCAACTCAGTGGATTATTCTCTCTTTCACAGAGGATTGCCCAAGCCCTTCACCGCAGAGGGAATTTTTTTTCCAATCCCTAAACATATGCAGGGATTTAGTTCACCTGCCTCTGATTCAGGCTCATGATTACCTGCCCCTGGGCTCATCCAGATAATTTGTAGTCTTTCTAGAACTAGCATCTTAATGAATATGCTTATCCATCAGAGCTGGTCACTGTGGACCATTAGCCCCCCTAGTTTTCCCTGTGCTCGCATGCCATGGCTGATTCTGGGGAGAAAGCGCAATTCCATGTCTTTTACTGGTGGCAGTGACTATGTATTTGGTTATCTAACTAAGTCAGGACAATTCCCAACCATCCACACAGGGCCAACTCCGGGCCAAGGAGAGTGGGTTATTCGGTCAGCCTGAAGTGCTTGGGTTTCAGCTGTGCCCGTGAATCATCACTGAGCACGCCAGGGACTCCACAGCACAACTCCCTGAAGGCCTGACTCATGTGGCAGCTTCCCCAGAGAACGCCCACAGCTGCAGGTACTGCTCACAAGCAGGTGGCCACGTAGACACAGAAACAAAGCCAGTCACTAGGCTTGTTGGACTCTGCTTAAAGATACAGGGCCTTGTGTTCAGGGCCATAGGCTGCTACAAGCACCTCTCTCCTGTGGGTTCCTGGTGCAACTATCAAATCGAAGAGCGGTAATCCCACCCTTCACATTGGTAACAGCAGGATGAAAACTGGGTCAGTCCTTAAAAATGCAGGAGTGCCTGATGTGAGAGAAAAAGAGAATGGGAGGGTAAGAGAATTTTGCAAAGTAGCATCTTCAAGGCTAGACCCTGGGTGGGCGCAGCTCAGAGATTCTGTTTTAAGGTGTGTGATAGGGATCCAAGCTACTGTCCTTTTTAAAAGAATCTCAGATGATTCTGAGGGGTTTCAGAAGCATCTTCAGGTATATATGCACACACACACATACATAGATACATAGACACCCATATGAGACTAGGTTATATGTAGGTTTGACTTTGTAGATATAGCCATATTGTTATAACAAAAAGCAGAAAAAAAACATGTGTCACACACACACACACACACACACACACACACACACACACACGCACACAGTATCTCTGGTGTGGAGATACTATGAAGTCAAGAGTTCTGACATTAGCTTACAATGATCCTGAGAAAATCACTCTTCCCCAATCTTCATTCAGAAAATAACCTTGGATTTAATTCTAAGACCTTTCCAGTGCCAAAGAGTGTTGATGCTATGAATACTATAAGTCTCTCCAAGCTCTTCCATCTTAATTTTCCTTTTAGATAAGTTGTTCTTTATAAAGGACTATACAGTTGGACCAACACAAAAAGACATTTTAATACCATCCTTCTACATAGGTGATTAATATTTGGAAGTATAGGTAAATTGGGCAGATATTAGGTGTATGAATTAAAGAGAATGAGCCAGCTGAGGTGTAATTGAAGTCTTCCCCATCAAATGAGTATAATGAATCCCACAGTAGACTGTAAACAGAGAAACTCCACAGTCTTTCATTGTCGGAGCTGCCACAGAAGAGGAGTTGGTGCTGGATGAAGTGGCTGATTAGCCAGTGTTTGGGGAAATATCAAAGTTGGGAGTAGAAACAAGATGGTGGCCTCCAGTGAAAGAAAAAAGTCTTCTTTTCCTGATGAACTTGTGTCTCTCTGGCAAAAATTACCCCATAATTTAAGGATTTAAAAAAAGCAAGAAGTAAGGAGTTTGAGGCCAGAGTTAAAAGAAGAGGCAGCATTTCAAAGGAGTGAATCTGAAAGAATTTTCTTAGCTCCCATCAGGCGCTGGCCATGTCTTTATGAGAAGGGCTAGCTCTGATGAATAATTATGAATGTTAATACCTAAAGTATTAATGTAATATCTTAAGTATAATTATTACCTAGAGAGAACATATTTATAGTCTGGGAGCTTGTGAAGAAGATAATATTGGGTGTATTTAGTGAGATTCCCACAAAGATAAGGGAGCAGAACATAAATCAAGCCTAGCTCAGGTCTTGAAAAAATAAAGTCTTGGCAGTTGTGGATTTCGTAAACAGAAATCTTAATTCTCAGTGAGTCTATGAAGATTAAACAAGTAATGTTTAATGATTATTAGAAAGTATTTTCTGTAAAATTTCTTCATGTAAATTTGAAGTTCTTATTTTACATGAGATATTCCCAAGAGCACTAAGGAAAGGAAGGAGAACTCAGGATAATATTCCAAACATAAACACAATAAAAACTATGATGGGGATATTCATAAAATGAAGTATTGCTATCAGTTTTGAATTAAAACTTTTTTAGATTCATTCCATTTTGAAAGGAAAACTAAAAAATGGACAAAATGTTACAAATGTTTGTGAATTTCAGAGGAAACAGAGGACTTCTCTAGCTCTGGAAAACTAACTTACCCATGTAGTAATCAGAGCTCCCCCTCCCACCTTAAGTATTTCTTCACAGATCTATCACCGTTTTTTTGGAAAACATCTATTTTCTGTTATATCATAGACTTTTAATTTTCTTCATTTGGAGTTTTCATAAGTGTCTGAAATTTGAAGACATAATTAAGCATCACTATTTTGCATTTCTGAAGCTGTCATTTCTCTCTTCTGCATTTCATGACTCAGTTCTTTCAATTTCCAATATTTATCATGACTGCCATCACTTTCTTCTTCTCTTACTTCCTGACTTTTGATCTCAGGGAAACCATCAATGACCCACTCTTCTTCAACACAATGATACTACTAGGCTCCCATCCTTAGTTTTTCTCCCTGATAGTCTCTCTTGGGTGCCTCCTTTCCTTAATGTTCTTCTTGCCCTGTCTCATTCATCTACTCCCTAATTCCGTCTCTATCAGTGAACAAAATATATGACAACAGGGATCAGACAGTAAAATTACTAATGGAGACAGGTCGGGGATAAACTAAAGCTAAGGGTGTTCTCCAACAAAGAGGGGTGAACATTATTCAACGCTGACCAATGATTGCACTCAGGAGAAAGGGGTTCATTCCAGTGCAGTCAGACACTTACAGTTTTCAAGGGAATCCAAATATCTGGATTTTTACGGTGACTCTCCTTTTTAAACATTATACGTTACTTTTTAAATGTCTTACAAATACTTTAGAGTCCAACCAGGCACAATGAAGGCCTGGAATCAATTGAAAATCTGTGTTTGCCAGCTCTGCCTTACATGGCTTCCTCCACCACGCTTATTACTGGGGACCTTTTAGCCAAAAAGAACGTATGTGAAACAGAGTGAACCAAGATCTTGGATAGAGTTGCTGGATATGGAATGAAGATATACTCTTATTTTGTGCAAAGGAAAGTCACAGAGAAATTTCCTTGAGGGAACTGGGAAAAAAAGAAAAGGAATTCAAGAGCCACAAATAGAAGCATTCTGAACTGTGAGCCTTCAATGGGCTTGTTGGCTATGAAGGAAAACATCATACCGTTTCCCAGTAGTGTTGGTGGTGGGGCATGGTCACTCTGGGATCCAAGGCAGTTTTAGCAACCTCCTCATCCTCTAGCAACAAGCAACAGGCTCTCAGAGATCTCTCTTTGATATTCCTCTGTCCACAAGCTTCAGTTATCAGCAGAGTCCAGATTTTGTAGGCAGTTCTCTTGTTGGGTTCTGCTCCTCACCTAGTGGGCACTTGCCCACATCTCCAATTCAGTTCCTTCAAAGAAGAATTCTGTTTGACCCTATCATTTTCTGACCTTTTTAATACTTCTTTTGTGCTAGCTGTAAGCCAAGCAGGAATTCGATTCCCTTGAGTCGGCCTGTGTGTCAAACGCCCTCTGCTCCCAGACCTGATCTGTGGGCGGGAGAGATGGTATGGTAGGCACAGAGTATAATCTGCCTGACACACCCTCAAACTACAAGTCAGGGAGGGGTAGGAAGTGGGGATATGAGAAAGTTCTCTCTTCAGGATGCTGGGAAGGCATTACAGTTATTGAAACCTTTGAATCACTAGTACTTGTAGAAGGAAGCAGTTTAGGAGGAAAAAAGAACTTGGTAAGATTTATGTCATGATTTATAGAAAACAGATTAAGTGTTCACACCTAGTCAGCTCAGGAAACAAGGGCGTGAATTATAACCAGAAAGGGAAAATCTCAAGGCTGTCATTTTTGTCAGGGTCCTAAGTAACACCCAACTCCTAGCATCCAGAGTATTAGCCAATGGAGAAAATAAAGAGGTCAGAGAGATGGAAATCAAAATATCAGACTGATTGATAAAGTCGAACTGGAGAAGTGACTCAACCAGTCACCAAATGGGCTTCAACCTGGAAACAGGCACATCCACCTTCCTTTTTATACGCCAATGGATCGTCAAGTCCTGCTCAGCTCACCAAGCCCTCAGACACGCAGGAAATGTCCCATGTCCAGGCAGATGTCTGAAACAAAAGTTGCTTGTTTCATACTTGCTAGACAAATTCAAGTACTGCTTTTTGTGCAAGGGGAAATGAAAAGACAATTTTGTTTTTGCTTTATGTTTAAAATGGAAATGCAGAGGGGGTAGAAATGGTGCCCCTTCAAAACTGTTAGGTCACAGTTCCATGCATTCTTCTTAAAATTCAATGGGATATTAAATTTACTGATTTAGTCAAAAGATGTTGAGTACTCACTGTAAGCATGCAGACCAGTCCCTCTCCTCATGGAAACTACAGACTGGTATTACCAGAAATAGACATTTATCATGTCACCAGAAACAGATATACATTTAGACCAGAACATACATTTGGACGTGTGTCTTAAAGGAAAAGTACCCAGTACTATGTGAATAATAATTAGGATAACTTGCCTAGTATGGGAGTAGTTAGGTGGTCTGGAAAGACTCCCATGAGAAAAGACATGTGTACTGAGATCTGAAGACAAAGATGGAGAGAGAGGCCCTGGATAGAGGGAGTATTCTCTCTTCAACAACATTGAATATGACATTAAAGGTATTGGAGATAGGCACTGGTGTGTGTAGACTCCAGAATGGGAAGGCGAATGGCACCTGGAAGAATTGAAAAGCACCTGTCTGGGTGCGGCAAGAGTAATAGAAACATCCAGTTATGTGGGTACTGAAATGGCATCCTTCTGGTCCAAAACTACAAGGGAAATCCACACTGATGGAAACACAGCAGGTAATTACAACTAACAAGGACGTTAAGATATTCAGACAGGTTGGTATCTAAGAAAGAATTTTTTAAATTTTACCAAAAATTTTTTAAAGTTCTTTGAAAAAAGGGAAGAATTTCATAAGGGTAAAGTGACAAATAGCACTAAATAGCACCAAGAAGTCAGCTAAGGTGAGGACTTAATCCTACTAGATGGATCTAGAGACAGGGCCACCATCGGTCATCACAGCAGCAATCACTTCATTGGACAGATGGCACTGAAGTCTGGAACTGAAGAAACAGCAGCCACTGCTCCTTAGAGATGAGAGATGAGCTATTAGCTGGAAGGAGAGGCAAAGTTAGAAGGCTTTCAATTTTTTCATTTTCAGATTCATGTAAAGTGATAATAGTTTGGGGTCCCTTCAAATATTCAATTAAATAACCTCTTTTCTTGCTTTGCTTTGCTTTCTTTTTCACAGTGTAAGATCGCCTGAAATGTAAGAATGGGAACTACCTAAGGGATCCTGGTTTCCCGGTTGCCAATAGAACTAAGAGCTCGGCCTTAGAAGGGACCTACTAAGATGCACATTCAGTAAAATTGTGCATCATTTCTGTCTCTCCTTTGCACCACAGCATACTAGTCTGCATATTAATGCTTCCGAGCTCAAGGAATACTTTCTGAGCTTTTAGGTTATGTTAGCTGTGAGTTCTGATGAAGGCACAATGCTTAATAGAGTGTGGATTTAAGAAGCTCACACAGATAAGATAAACAGAACTGAGAACAAATATTTAGAAAACAATGTTGAAAGTGTATAATAAAACTATAACCAAAAGGTAGTATTGGTATAGAGGTCATATTTGATCTGGGTCTTAGAGAATAAGTAGAAATTTGATTGGAAGAAAACATTCAGGATGGAGAAACTGAGATAAGGAGTATAATAATTCTTTCTGAAGTTATCTCCACTTTGCCCCCGTTTTCTTTTTACATTTTCTACTGTGATCCACTCTTGAAATACTCCAGGTAAATTCAACTACATGGACATAATAAAACAAAGTTTAAAACACACAATCCCGATCATTTCTCACATTTTAAGGAGGAAAACACAAATGCAAACACTTAACATGATAAATGTCTAAATAGGAACTCACATTAAAAAAAACACAACCAATCTTCTGTGTGTTTTAATTTCTTGCACTAAGTCTGGGAGGATGGTAGGTGCATCTAGCAAAGAAAAGATAAGAGTTGGGAAAGGAATCCCTAAGGGAAGGACAAATGACTGAGATTAGTTAGGGCAAAACATTCCAGGAGTGTCAAAATATTTTACTCAAGAAAGGTCCCAGCCTTAGGTAAGGACTTCCTGTGTATTTAAATAATTTTCCTCAGATTATAAAACGTAATCATGGAAACATAGTTAAAAGACAAAGCTCTAATAACTAAGTTACCTAGGTGAATGCCTCCAAAAGTTGACTTCTTGAAACTCTAGACAGCAAATCGATTTCTCCATCATCACACCGAGGCACAATTATGGAGCCTGAGAGTTTTCAGACAGGACAGGTGGAATAGGAGAGGACCTGCAGACAAGACAGTTGGGACGGGAGAGGACCTGCTCACTTCTGTCACCTCCTGAATCTATTTTAATGTCCCCAAGACCCCGAGAGCATTTTCCCAGGGTAATGGAGGCGTGGTTTCTGGTTTATGATAATGCCACCAGCTTCCTCCTTGCTTCCAATGAACAAATGTGTTCTTGATCTGAAACATGAAGTTGTTGACACCTGGTGAAGGCAGCAATTTGAGAACTTGCAAGGTTTCATTACCTTGTCTATTCGCAGAAGTGCTGATATTTATTGCAGTTTGTTAAGTGACATCCTGACAGAGCATGGTTCTTAACAGCTCCTAGTGTCTTCATTCTCAAACTTTGATAATAGGAATCATCTGGAAGTCTTTTTAAAGGTAAGATTACTAGTCCTCACTCCCAGAGTTTCTGATTCATTAGGGCCAAAGGATTTGCCTTTCCGACAAGCTTCTCAGCACTGCTAATCCTATTGATCTTGTCTTTATCCAGAATCTCAAAGTGAATTAAACCACAAACAAAGCCAATAATCTTGACTCTATCTACTGAGGTAAAATACCTCTCTCCCAAAGAGAGAACGCACTGTGGTACAGAAAATATAAACTCACTGGATGGAGCAAAGTTAGTTGCACGGCAACTGCTCAGAGTTATTGGATAAGAGTAGGGTAATGGTTGACAGACACAATTGAAGTAAAGAGATTTGGATAGGAATTAATATTCTCACCCTACAGGAATTTATTTTTAATTATAGATAATTATGCTGAATTACAACAAGATGATTTGGAGCATTACGCTAATTCAGGAGTAATAAAGGATGAATTACTGATGTAATCTTTAAAAATGTAAGCTTTCAATCAACACTGGAACAGCAACAGACAAAAGACTATGATCTGACATTATTATTTTACCGCCATCATAGGTAAAACAGGCCTTCAACTTGCCCTTTAAGAGTCCCTATAGGGCAATGAGATGCCAATACCTGTGAAGCCAAATGAAGATCTCTATCCCTACAGGCTTCCCTTTCCATTGGCTGACTCTCAGAATCCCTTGCTTTTTAGAGACAGTGGAACACAACCAATACAAGCATAGACTTGTGTCCAGTCAGACCTTGGAACAAACCCCAGTTTTGACCTTTACCGGATTTGAGGAAGTTGCTCTGACTTTTCTAGCTCAGCTGCCTCATCTACACAGTAAGAATGAGAGACTAAGATACAGGCTCTCCTGACAATGAAATGATGTGATCGATGACATCTCTGGTGCTTGGTAAGAATTCAGCAGTTGTACTGTAGATCAGCCCTGAGCGGATAGTAGAATCATAATTGGTTATTATGCTTAGAAACTATCACCTAGCCTTCCTATGATAATTTACACACCTAGTTTTATTTAACAGGACATAGCAGGCCATCTTGTTTTCATGTAACTATTTCCTAAGAGTGGTGGCTCATATCTTAAAGATAATACTGAGCTTATAGGCAAGTTAAGATCCTCCAGTCAGTGCTGGTAGAAAGTTTGACCTTGCAGACTAAACATCTACCTAAAGCATATCCTGTCTCCTGAATCTAAAAGACCACAGACTGAAGATAACAGAGATATGGGGTTGCAGGGGGGCAGGATGGGGAGAGGTAGATTACCAGGTCTCCTGCACTGTGACTGCTAATTTCTATAGCGAGAAAGCTGCTGATTGGTTTCCTACTCAAAGTGAAAATATTTCACAAGGAAGGAAAAACCCTAACCCAGTGCTGAGCATGATCTTTAAGTCAGTTTGGCTTACATTTATTATTACATAATGTTTTTTCTATAGGGAGGCAGAGAGAGAGAAAGGAAAACTATTGCTCAAATTCATAGTCAATGATTACTAGCATTGGGATTACACCTTAGATATAGCTTACTCCAAATATTACCTTAGTAGCTAAACCATACTGACTTTACCAAAACAACTGACTTCTACTTCATAGCATTACTATCTTAAGCAAAAGAAAGGAAAGATGGTACCGAGAGAATTAAAAACAAAATGCATCTACAATCTTTGCAAGAAAATCAAGAAAACAGCACCTCCCACACAAAGCAAAACCAAAAATTAGTGACCAAACACACAAAACGCTGGATCAGTCTCAGACTGCAAGCCCTTTATCTCATCTGGAACCCACATAGATAACCATGCTTAATGGCAAAGGCAATGAGGTCAGGAGCCTGTTGAGGGCAGCAACGAGTTGGAATTTGGTGAGCACCTTTGATAATCAAACTCTGGCAGAGAGGGAAGCCTACAGAAAACTTTGCCTAGAGAGATGTTACTGAGAGTGGAGAATCGGGTTCTATACAGAGGTAAATCTAGATTTAGGTTAGACCTGGACAAAGATCTTAGCACTTGACATTTGCCTTTGGGTCAGGGTGGTAAAAGTGTCTTACCTAGAGCACCAACTGCCAGCGCGAGTTAGAGGACCGAGGAGAACTGATGGAGTTAGGACTCTATTGTGGTGCACACTGAAGGGGTGTGACCCTGCTAAACCCAACTGGCTCTCAGCAGGACAGGCTTGACTTAGCCTTCCCCATGTTCCTACATAGTAAGAATATGGAACTGGGTGGGCACAGTGCTTCTTAGTTCTCTGACTGACCCTGGAAACCTTGAGTTCAAGAGTCCTGGTTTTGATATTATCTCAGGAGATCGCTTTGAATCTGACAACAACACCCATTATTGAAATTTTGGCGGTTGTAGACATAGGGAATTCAGAGCCTGCATAATGGAATAGACCAATAACAGAGATAACTTGATGTGTAAAGAGTAAAGACCATGAATGTTCTCATTCATATATTAAATTTAAGAGCACCCATCATGGGCCAGATACTATGTCAATCTAGTTAATACCAAGAACAATACTACTTAGGGCTAGATCATTGCCCTCCCAAAAACTGGTTAGTAGAGTAGTAGTTGAGGAAATGGAACCTGTACATAAGGTATGCAATGTTGTCTTGACATCTGGTAAATTCCAAGAATGTGAACAACAAGGAGTAGAGATATTCTGAAGTTCATTGTGGTCTGCGATGATTTTGGCTGACATCACAAAGAAGGTGGAGCATTAACCGGATCTTGGATGACAATTGCACTTAAATGAGAGAACCGTGGTAAGGAGGGTATTCCAAGAACGGAAAATTGCATGAGCTAAAGAGAGGCAACGGGAAGGCATGGGATAAAGTTACGATGGAATGAGTAAATCAGTCTGCTTGTAGTTTTAATCCATGTGGCAAGAGGAGCATATATCCAGTAATTTAAAAAAACAATCTTACATCCATAATTTAAGACCATATATGACATCTTGGCCTCTAATCTTTGATTTGGGAAAATATGATCATAATATATCACTACCCACTAAACCCTAATTAAACCCCTTGAAACCAGGAAAGTAAGTTCTGTTTGTAATTCTATCCTTCTGTCTCTACCAGAGAATTTGGAACTCAATACTCTAAATGGACTGATAGTTTGTTCTCTATATTTAGTGCACTTCATGAATATTTAGTTATCAAAAATCATATTAGAGACTTAAAAACTAAATTTCTTGATATAGTTACAAGGCTATTTTTTTCCTTTCAGAATCTAAAAAAAAAAAGATAAGAGTAGCTTTAAAAACTAAATATTATTGAGCAAAATCACCTATATATCTTAGGTGAAGCATTTCTTTTCCTCTCACCCTTAAGAGTACATTTCTCAGATATTCTTTTTTTAATTTTATTTTTTATTATTATTGAAAGGATATTGCATTTTGATAATGATGTGTTTTGAGGTATCCATAGTGGTATTTTTACATTTACAAATAGCATAGTAGATTTACTAACATTCCCCCCTTTTTTCCTCCCTTCGTTTACAGTAAATTCCCTTGATCCCACTTCCTTCACCCCTCTCCTGTAGCTTTGGTACCCCCTAATTTGCCTTTTTGTCTCTCATCAGGAAGAGTCCATAGTTGTTTGAAATAGTGCTTTCGCTCTCTCTCTCTTTCTCTCTCTCTTCCCCCTTCCTATTTTCTGTGTTGTTTAATTTATGACGTTTATTTGTCTCGTCTTTACCCATCATATGAGTGCTATCATACAATGTCTGTCCTTCTCCTTCTGGATTATCTCACTAAGCATAATTCTTTCCAAGTCCACCCATGTTGTTGCAAATGGCATCATCTCTTCCTTTTCGATGGCTGCATAGCATTCCATAGTGTATATGTATCACATCTTCTTTATTCACTCCTCTGTTTATTGGCATTTACGTAGTTTCCAGCTCTTAACTATTGTGAATTGTGCTACAATGAACATGGGAGTACATATATCTCTTCGGATAAGTGTTTTTGTGTCATTGGGGTAAATGCCTAGTGGAGGAATAACTGGATCAAATGGAATTTACATTCTCAATTCTTTGAGGACTCTCCATACTGCTTTCCAGAATGGTTTCTCCACTTTACATTTCCACCAACAGTGAATTAGAGATCTCTTTTCTCCACATCCTCTCCAGCACTTATTATTTCCATTTTGGGGGGTAATAGCCATTCTTACCGGTGTGAGGTGATATCTCATCTTCGTTTTGATTTGCATTTCCCTGATGACAAGAGACCTAGAGCATCTTTTCATGAACCTGTTGGTCACTTGTATGCCTTCCTTGGAGAAGTGACTAGTAAGGTCATAAGCCCATTTTTTGATTGGATTGTTTGTGTTTTTGTTGTCCAATTTTTTGAGTTCTTTGTATATCTTCAATATTAACCCCTTATCTGAGGTGTGAGAGGCAAATATCCTTTCCCATTCGGTCGGATGCATTTTCATTTTTATGTGAGTTTCTTTTGCTGAGTAGAAACTTTTTAGTTTTACATAATCTTACTTGCTTGTTTTGGATTTTATTTGCCTTACAATGGAAGTTGAGTGGCCAAAGGTATCTCTTAGGTCTATGTCTAATAACGTTTTACTTCCATTCTCTTCTGTGTGTTTGATGGTTTCTTATCTTATGTCTTGGTCTTTAATCCAGCTTGAGTTATTTTTGTGTATGGTGTTAGGTAATGGTCTAGTTTCAACCTGTTGCGTGTGACTGACCAGTTCTACCAGCACCATTTATTGAAGAGGCAGTCCTTGCATTATTGTAAGTTTTTGGTTCCTTTGTCAAAAATTAGGTGTCCATATATATGTGTATTTATTTCTGGATTTCCAATTCTGTTCCAATGATCTGTCTTTCTGTTTTTATACCAGTACCATACTGTTTTAATTATTATTGCTTTGTAGAAGAGTTTGAAGTCAGGGAGCATGAATCCTCTGTCTTAGGGTTTTTTCTTGAGGATTGTTTTTGCTATCCTGGGTTGTTTGTTGTTCCAGATAAATTTCATTATTTTGTGTTCTATGTCTGTGAAGAATGTCTTAGGGATTTTGATGGGGATAGCACTGAATATATTTATTGCCTTGGGCAGTATGACCATTTTGATTATGTCGATTCTTCCAATCCATTAGTATGAAATATCTTTCCATTTCTTTGTGTCATCTTTTATTTCTTTTAGCAATGTTCTATAGTTTTAATAGTGTAGGTCCTTCACCTCTTTAATTAGGTTTATTCCAAAGTATTTCTTTTTTTGGTGCAATTGTAAACAGTATTATTTTCTTCAGTTCTCTTTCTGTATTTTCATTGCTGACATACAGAAATACAACTGATTTTTAATATTAATTTTGTAGCCTGCCACTTTACTATATTTGTTTATTATTTCCAGCAGCTTTTTACTTGATTCTTTGGGGTGCTGTATGTATATTATCATGTCATTTGTGAAAAGTGATAGTTTCATTTATTTCTCTATTTGGATACCTTTTATATCTTTTTCTTGTCTAAATGCATTGGTCAGGATCTCCAGCACTATATTGAGTAGTAATGATGAGAGTGGACATCCTTGTCTTGTCCCCGATTTTAGGGGAAAAGTTTTCAGTTTTTCTCCATTGAGTACAATGCTGGCTGTGGGCTTGTCATATATATCATTAATTATGTTGAAGTACGTTCCTTTTATACCTATTTTTTGGAAGGTTTTTAACATAAAAGGTGTTGAATCTTGTCAATGCCTTTTCTGCATTTGTTGAGATGATCATGTGATTTTTGTCCTTTTTTACTGATAGAGTATTGCATTTATTGATTTGCATATGTCGAACCATCCCTGCATCCCTGGAATAAATCCCGCTTAATCATGGTGTATGATTCTTTTTATATGGTATTGAATTTGATTTGCTAGTATTTTGTTGAGAATTTTTGTGTCAGTATTCATTAAGGATATTGGTCTAATTATTTTTCTTTTTCTGTGCAGTCTTTATCTGGTTTTGGTATCAGCATAATATTGGCATCATAAAAAAGTATTTGGAAGTTTTCCCTCTTCTTTTATTTTTTGGAACAGTGTAAGGAGGATTGAAATTAATTCTTCTTTGATTGCTTTGTAGAATTCACTGGTGAAACCATCTGGTCCAGGGCTTTTGTTTTGGGGAAGGTTTTTGATCACTGTTTCAATTTCCTTGCTTGTGATTGATCTGTTCATGGTTTCTAGTTCTTCTGTTTAGTTTTGGGATATTGTACCTTACCAGAAATGTGTCCATTTCTTCTAGTTATTCTGTTCGTTGCCATATAATTGTACATATATTCTCTTACAGTCCTGGTATTTCTGTTATATCTGTTGTGATTATTCTTTTTTCATTTTTGATTCTATTTATTTGTGTTTTCTTTTTCCTCTTTTTTGTGAGTCTGGCTAATGGCCTGTCTAACTTGTTTATTCTTTAAAAAAACCAACTTTTGGATTCACTGATTTTTTTCAGCAGTCTTTCTGATCTGTATTTTACTGATTTCTGACCTAGCCTGTATTATTTCTTTCCTTCTGTTGCATTTAGGCTTCTACTTTCTGCGTTTACTAGTTCTTTTGCATGATGGCTTAGGTTTTTATATTTGTGATTCTTCCTATTTTCTGAGATAGGATTCTATTGTTACAAATTTCCCTCTAATTACTGCTTTTGCTGCATCCCATAGATTCTAATATGTCATTTCTTCATTTTCATCTAATTCCAGATATTTTTTAATTTCTTCCTTAACTTCCTCTTTTACCCATTAGTTGCTCAACAATATGTTGTTTAATCTCCACTCTTTTGCAGTTTTCCTCTCTTTCTCCTTTTGGTTATCCCTAGTTTGATGCCATTGTGATCTGAAAAGATGCTAGATATGATTTCAGTTTTTGAAAATTTACTGAGACTTGTTTTGTGTCCCAACATATGGTCTATCCTTGAGCATATTCCATGAGTACTTGAGAAGAATATGTAGTCTATAGTTTTGGGGTGAAGTACTCTATATATGTCTATTAGATGAGGCTCTTCTATTTTGTCATTTAAAGATATTGTTTTTTTGTTGATTCTCTGTCTGGACGATCTGTCTTTTACCGAAGGAGGTGTATCAAAGTCGCCTACCATTATTGTGTTGCTGTCAATGTCCTTATTTATATCTGTCAATATTTGCTTGATAGATTTGGGTGCTCCTTTTTTGGATGCATAAATAAGTGTTAAGTCTTTTTGTTGTATTGATCCCTCCCTTTATCATTACATAATGTCCATCTTGATCTTTTTAAATTTTCTTTGGTTGAAAGACTGCTTTATCTAATATGAGTATAACTGTTCCTGCTCTTTTGGATTCAGCATTAGCTGGGAGTACCATTTTTCATCCATCCACTTTAAACAGTTGCTTGTCTCTCAATCTAAGATGAGTTTCTTGTAGACAACAGAGTTTGGTTGTGTTTAATCCACCTAGCAACTCTGTGCCTTTTGATTGGCGAGTTCAATCCATTTACATTCACAGTAATTATTGACATTTGAGAACTTGCAACTGCCATTTTGATTTTTGTTTTCTGGTTATGTTGATTTCTTTGTTACTTTGTTATATTTTTGTGAAGTTTTTGCTTTTTTATATAGCTAGTAGGGCCTCTTTTAACATTTTTTGTAGAGGAGGTCTCATGGTTGCAAACTTTCTTAGCTTTTGCTTGTTGAGAAAAACCTTAATTTCTCCCTCAAATTTGAAAGAGAGTTTGCTGGGTATAGTATTCTTTGCTGGCATTTTTTGTCCTGAAGTATTTTGAAGACATCATTCCATTCTTTTCTAGTCTGTAGAGTTTCTGCTGAGAAGTCTGAGGTTAGTCTGATAGGAGTGCCTCTAAATGTTGTTGGCTTTTTTTTCCCCTGGTTACCTTTTGAATACTTTCTTTGGCTTGGATTTTTGATAGTTTCACAATTACATGTCTTATATAGGTTTTTTTAGGATTTATATAATTGTGTATTCTGTTTGCTTCATTGACCCGTATTT